>NIVC01003435.1:0-21554 GCA_002269645.1 Macrostomum lignano | reverse complement strand
AACATTAAGCCAAGGCCTATATTCTTCTAATCTAAGTATAGGAAAAAATGACATTAGTCTAGAATTAGCCAGTTTTATGTATTTTATTTTTTAAGTATAGTACTCTTATCTTTTACTTTTAGATTTCTTAATCTCTAAAGTTCTTAGCTAGTATGCTATTTTTCTTTTAGACCTAGGGCTATTATCCTCTTAGAACAATGTAGTCTAAGGTTAAACCATACTTTTATACTTTTGAAAGTTTTTTATCTAGATGTTAGGTATTATATTGCACTTAAAGTCAAATTTTGAGGTGTCATTTTTTAATTTGGATAATATCACATGAAAAGAATTAAACTTTTTTACCTAGGATTTGATTTTAAAGCTATAATGTTAAATGTTTGTCTAAAAGTTCAAGGCATTATTTGGACAATTCTAATGTCAATGGAATCACTTTGCATAAAGCCTAGTCTTTAGGCTAGATTATGACTTCCAAAGCCATTAGGCTAGGTCACTATACTTCTAGACCCTTAGGCCATTGCCATTCTCCTAGACCCTAGACTAGGCCATTGTCATCCCCACAGACACAGACCCTTTAGACTAGGCCATTGTCACCCTCTAGTTCCTCAGGCTGGCCATTGTCACCCTCCCAGATCCTCAGAGTAGGTTATTGTCACCCTCATAGATCCTCAGACCTGGCCATTGTCACCCTCCCAGATCCTCAGACCAGTCCATTGTCACTCTCTCAGATCCTCAAACCAGGCCATTGTCACTCTCAGATCCTCAGACCAGACCATTGCACCCTCCCAGATCCTCAGATCAGGCCATCACTCTCTCAGATCTTCAAACCAGACCATTGTCACCCTCCTAGATCCTCAGACCAGGCCATTGTCACCCTCCTAGATCCTCAGACCAGGCCATTGTCACCCTCCTAGATCCTCAGACCAGGCCATTGTCACCCTCTCAGATCCTCAGACCAGGCCATTGTCACCCTCTCAGATCCTCAGACCAGGCCATTGTCACCCTCTCAGATCCTCAGACCAGGCCATTGTCACCCTCCCAGATCCTCAGGTTGAGCCACCTGATGAATTCAATTTTTTTTAGTAATCAGAGATGATTTTGGCATGCGGCTGCTCAATTCCCCAAATTCGACTCGGACTGACAGGAGCCAAAAGCGCCAGCCAGCAGACAGTCCATGTCGCTGCCGTCCATGTCTGAGCGGCCTGAGGCGCCTCCTTCACCGCGCACAGCTCCGCCGCGTCTGTCAATGCTGGCCTGCTTTCTAATTGGCAGCTTCGCCCTGGGCTCCTGGATCGACATCAATGGCGTGTTCAACCAGCTGCCGCTGATGGTGAAGAGCCTGCCGGAGGCTGGTCGCTGCCGTCCTACCTGGCCGTGATTGTGCAGCTGGGCAACATCGGCCCGGCCGCCTTCCTGTTGGCCAGTCGGCTTAGCCGCGGCAAATTCACTGACCGAGCAGGCGTGTTCGTCATCAATGCGACTGGCGCCGTGGCTTTGCTTGTGCTCGCCTTCGTCTGGCCAATCACCATCGACGGTCGCAGCCTTCCACTCATGCTGGTAGTGCTGACCCTGTCCCTGGTAGACTGCTCCTCCTCTGTTGTCTATCTCAGCTACATGTCCGCCTATCCACCGCGTATTTGAGCGCCCTGTACGTTGGCGAAGGAGTTGGCGGACTGATCCCAGGGCTGCTGGCATTGATACAGGTGAGTCCATTGACTGGGTCTTGCCGTGATGGTCTGAGTGAGAGCGGAGAGGCAGATTCAAGAACTGGGGAGAGCGGAGAGGCAGATTCAAGCGCTGGGGAGAGTGGAGAGGCAGATTAAGGGATTGGGGCCAGAGCGGAGAGGCAGATTCAAGCACTGGGGAGAGAGCGGAGAGGCAGATTCAAGCGCTGAGGCAGAGCGGAGAGGCAGATTCAAGCGCTGAGGGAGAGCGGAGAGGCAGATTCAAGCGCTGAGGGCAGAGCGGAGAGGCAGATTCAAGCGCTGAGGCAGAGCGGAGATGCAGATTCAAGCGCTGAGGCAGAGCGGAGAGGCAGATTCAAGCGCTGAGGCAGAGCGGAGAGGCAGATTTAAGCGCTGAGGGAGAGCAGAGAGGCAGATTCAAGCACTGGAGAGAGCGGAGAGGCAGATTCAAGCGCTGAGGAGAGCGGAGAGGCAGATTCAAGCGCTGAGGCAGAGCAGAGAGGCAGATTCAAGCGCTGAGGGAGAGCGGAGAGACAGATTCAAGCGCTGAGGCAGAGCGGAGAGGCAGATTCAAGCGCTGAGGCAGAGCAGAGAGGCAGATTCAAGCGCTGAGGGAGAGCGGAGAGACAGATTCAAGCGCTGAGGCAGAGCGGAGAGGCAGATTCAAGCGCTGAGGGAGAGCGGAGAGGCAGATTCAAGCGCTGAGGCAGAGCGGAGAGGCAGATTCAAGCGCTGAGGGAGAGCAGAGAGGCAGATTCAAGCACTGGGAGAGAACGGAGAGGCAGATTCAAGCACTGGGAGAGAGCGGAGAGGCAGATTCAAGCACTGGGAGAGAGCGGAGAGGCAGATTCAAGCACTGAGGGAGAGCGGAGAGGCAGATTCAAGCACTGGGAGAGAGCGGAGAGGCAGATTCAGGTCTATCAAGTTTGCTAACAGGGAATTTGCTAGCCGAAGCTTGCTAGTAGCTGTCAGTGGCAGTACGAGCTATATATTTATACTCGACGAATCAAAGCGGCTGACTCACTTGTCGATATGAAAACAAACAGCAAATAAGAGAACAATGCAGCAAATTCGGCTAGCAGATTTCCTGCTAGCAGATTTCGGCAGGCAAATTTCTCGCTAACAAACTTCGGCTAGCAAATCTCATACTCCTGCAGATTCAAGTGCGTCAGTATGAGCCTCATAAGTTTATGTATCCAAAAAAGCATTCCACGTGAAGTATTTGGTGTGCTTGATGCTAAGAAAAATTACTGTATTATAATGCTTCGCACTTCGCAGCTTATAGAAAGCGGACTGCAGGTCAATCGGCACTGCTATTATGCAGCACTCAGCGGTTAAAGATAAGAATCGCTACAGTCTGGCCTTGCTGTACAATGAAAAGTCATATGGTCATTGTATTTAGTCAAGCTTTTTCTTGTAGGCCATAAATATGTTGGCGAAAGTGCGCAGTTCAACGGCTAAGAACCAAGGCCCCATCGGCATAAGCCATGGCGCACAGGTGCGGCAGCGTATAAGTGCCGCCTTATCGTTATCGAACAGTAATTACTACAAAAATTTCAACACAATGAACACACGAAATTGCAATTATATTTTCGATGAAAGCAGAAACTGAGGGTGGACACCTTCGCTCGCTTTTTGGTTGGTGGTCTACTTAACCAAATCAACTCCTTCTCACACTGCTCAATATTGCTACTTATAGTAGGCTACTTTGCACTCTACTTCTCATCCTACCTACTCTTATACCTAGGTTTCTAATTCTATGCATGTCGGTGCTTAAAAGATAAGCTTGTCTTAAGCTTGAGTCTCAAGCTTGTCTTAAGCTTGTATTGCTCAGGAAACTTTTCTGCCGATATGTATCGTTTTTTGATACTTGCAAAAACAGTTTTTTGATACTTGCATATTAAAAAGGCCTTTACAAAGTTACCATAAATAGCCCAGAACCGACTGGGTGATAAACTGCTTCAATGTTGAAGCATTAGAACGCCGATATTTTCTTAGAAAGCCGACCTATTTATCATTCCCAGGGATCTGGCGGCGCCCCAGAGTGCATCAACGGCACGCATCCGGAGTACGCGCCGCCCCGCTACTCTGTGGGCGCATTCTACGGCCTGCTGTGCGGCATGCTCTGCTACAGCCTGCTGGCCTTCTGGCTGCTCACCGCCTGGCCGTTTAAGCTGGCTAATAGGCCGCCATTGAAGACTGAGCAGCAGCTGGCCGCCTCCGCAGCCCAGGTGGGTGGCTTATCTCAGGTTTAATCGGCGTTTAGACAATGAAAAGTAGGAGGATGAGAAACTACTGAGGAGAACTTTATAATATCAGAAACATTTTCCCGAGCTTTATCCGGGTACATCACGAACCGAAGTAATTTCCGGTTGAGCTACCGGATGTAGTTGACCCTGCGGTAATTTGACTCCAAGACTGTGCTTGCAGCGATTCAACCCCCCCCCATTCAGGTATCCCCTCAGCCCGATGCCAGCCATCGCAACACCCCGGACGAGACCACCAGCCTTCGGCAGCCTCGCCGAAGCGGCAGCGCACCCAATCGCGCCTTCTTGCTCTGCCTGGTGGCCCTGCTGAACGCCTGGGGCACCGGCCTGCTGCCCTCGTTGCAGTCCTACTCTGCCCTGCCATACGGCTACAGCGCCTACCACCTGGCCGTGACCCTGGCCAACCTGGCCAACCCCCTGGCCTGCTTTGCCACCTTTGCCTGGCGGGCCCGGACTGCCCGCAGCCTGCTGGCTCTGGTGGCCGCCGGCTGTCTGGCCAGCGGCTACGTCACCACGCTGGCCGCCATGTCACCGACGCCGCCTCTGCTGCACGGCGGCCTTGGCGCCGCCCTCATGATCATCGGCTGGACAGCCGCGTCGGGGCTGTTCAGCTTCGCCAAGGCCTGCATCGCTGCCAGCGTCAGCGAGGGCGGTAGCAGCGGCGAGGGCCGACGCTGGCTGCGTCTGACTGGCGTCGCCACGCAGGCTGGCGCGGCAGTCGGCGCGGTGGTTGGCTTCCTGCTCAGCGTGGTGTTCGGCGTGCTTAAGGATGCGCCGCCCTGCTAGCAGGTTGTTGAGTAAATGTATCGCTAGAGCATCCGCAAGATACCGGCTGAAACCAGGCTGCTGCTGTCTGCCCTGTCATCTCTGAGAACCGCCTTGAATTCTCGTTCAAATCAAACCTTATCTTAATCTGTTAAATATGAGCTAGCTTTGCTTGCAATCCATTGCTTTTTTTCTATTTATTTTCTTAGAACTGTTTAGAAAAACCCTTACTCACCTACTAGCCGTTGTTAGTAGCTGATTGCGCGCATAAAATCGCAAATAGTTCAATAATTATTTGATTTGATTTTTAAAGCTTTTTTTACATAGTCAATCAATAATTCTATTATTTGCTTTCAGAATTCTCTGGTGCTGTATCGCTGTTGATTTTTCTCTAACTTGACTGCTTCCGTCCATTTTAAGATGTATTGTATCTAGATGAGATGTATTGTATCTAGATGAGATGTATTGTATCTAGATGAGATGTATTGTATCTAGATGAGATGTATTGTATCTAGATGAGATGTATTGTATCGCTGCTTGGATTAGAAATATATATGCATGAATGTGTCAGGATTCTGCTTGTATATGACTATCAGTAAATTTTGTACTTTTTCTGGGACACTCTTCCACAGTGGTATGCAATATATTTGGCCGACACGCACAGACTAGCTGTTCTCAGCAGGGTTCCCTCCTACTCTTACGAGATGCTTCTCTTGTAAGATTTAGTTTATCCCAGCTTTTATTCCTAGGCAGCATCCCGCCTGCTTCATCAATAATTTTATGGCCGGACTGGGATTTTCGGTTGCCAGTTTTTGTAGCGCATCCGCGGTAGTGCAAAGCTGTGTAGAAAATGCAGATTTTATGTGCACAGATTGCAGCTGGGCTACTCGAATCGAGTGCAGGCCGGGTTGACCAGAACTGATGCTGGTGACTCGGCCGGGACCGGATTCGGGTGGCGGTTCCGCTGGTGTCCGGGTGAATTCCGGGTTTTGTTGGAATTCGAATTCGGATTTGGATTCAAATTAGAAGTAGAATTCGGATTCGGGCTGGCGACGGCCGTCATGAGAGGCAGCTGGGCGGCCAGCCGCCTGTGCAGTCGCAGGCTGACCAGCCGCAGGCGGCAGGCCACGGCTTGGGCGGCCAGCAGCAGCCCCAGGGCGCCGAACAGCAACAGTGGCGTGCCGATCAGCCAGTCGAGATTGGCAGACGCGTCCAGCTGCCCGATGTCATCCAGCCGGGGTCCCTCGCCCTGGCCAGGCCGTAGGTGAGGCCGCCGATCAGCGCTGCGGCTGCGAGAGCCAACAGGCATCGGCGGAGTCGAACCCAGGCCATCAAGCTGGGCTGCAACTGACAGGCCAGGCCGAGTCGAACACGCTGAAGCTCGTCGGCGCAACCTGGTGCTGCCTCTAGCTGGGCGATGCGGCGAAGGTGATTGCTACAGTGTTCGAGAGACGGCGATGCCCGCTGCTTCTGTTGCAGCCTCGGAGAACGCGACGAAGGCCAGGCGAGGCAGCGAAGACGCGTCAGTGGTCGGCCGGCGTCGTCTGCCCATCCTATTCTTCCGTCAGTGGACTCTGTTCTACTTTCCATGGATTCTTTTATCCGAGGATTCAATTCCAACTACTGCTCTGCCAGTAGCTTCTGTTGGTTTGATTTCGTTCCGTCCGTGAACGTTATAAGTCTAATTAAAGCTTACTTTTGTTCCTCCATGTAACATCACTGCTTTTTATATTATTACATCCGGACTTCTTCCAATGCCAGCAAATCAGAGAAACATCACATTGTGTGGCGATCCCATTTACAGTGTGTGTTGCTGCCGAATGCTCTGCGGGCCAATGAAATTCCAGCATAATGTCAGTTAGTTTTTCAGCCCATTAGCACGCAGTACTGTCAAGACACTCAACGACTGCTTCAAGAAGGTAGGATTTTATTGTCAATAGAAAACTTGGTTTATTCCTACCTTTGGCTACCTTGTCAACACGGTAAAAACTTGTCTTTGAGATTAGCTGCATGAGGAATTAAAATGAAAAGTCAGGCGATGCTTAATCAAGAGAGACTGGGCAGAGCATGGCATGAAAAGTTGAGGGGGGGGTAAGAAATCTTGATCTATCTGGTTTAGTGTGATATCTGAATTGCAAGTTTATTGAAGAATTCATCCTCCCTTGGTAACTGCGTAGAGTTGTCAATCTTGGTGGGTATGTCCAAAAACGAATACGGAAAAAACTCCTTTTTGCTGCAACGTTTTACACAAAGTACGAGCTGTGACATTATTTATTCTGTTTCAACGTCTGCTTCTGTCGATTCGCGTAGGCCGTAGGGTATCTGCAGTGGCACCAACGGTACGGAACTGCGCCGGTGATCCCTACAAGACCACAAAGATGTTCCAGGTCGCAAACTCGCACGTTCCATTAGAAATGGTAAGAGTTGAAAAATATTGAATTTTGAATTTTACAACAAAAACAACAACAAAGCTTGAATTTTCATGGCTCGTTCGCCCTACAATCAACTCACAACAAATCACCCATCAATTACCACTTAGTATTTGCCATATGACACTCGTACCCAATTCTGGAGCGCCTGGTCTCAAAAAGTGAACTGCCTGACGGACGAACTGGTGAAGGAGTTCACAACTTTGCGAGTGCAGGCATGTTAATCTTTTTTATCAAATGAATTCTGCTCTGTAAAAGAGACCAAGATGTCTTTCCTTTTAAGCATCAGCAGAACAACCTCCGGGGACGTGGCCGGTGCAGAGGGTGTGTGGTATACGGTAATCCGGCGATTAGAACAAATACTCACACACATATATTTCACTTCTGTTACTTATTCTGCTTATACTCAAAGAATATACTGTTAGTGCTCTTGGATACCGATTACATGTACGTTCTGATGCTGCGTCAAAAATTGCGGATAATAAACATCAGAAGCCCTGTCTTTCGCCTTGGTTGAATAGAAATCGACTAGTGGGGGCGGCCGGCTGCGCCCGCCATTGGAGAGTTATGGGAGGTGGCAGGCTTGCGGCAAGGGTGAGCCAGAAGTGCGGAACTGTTGTAGTGAGGAAAAATCATTTGAAAATACATTAGAAGCCCCATTTCAAAGTTAAGTTAAGAGGGTGTGCAAAAAAGTCATACTACTGGGCAGTACGACTCGGCGCGGATGATGTGGCCTGCCAGCTGATGTCGCCGACGGCGACGCGACAAGTCGCTTGGAGAAGGGCCAGGCCGGCGCCATACAGCACCACATTTATCGCTCGCTCGTCCGTCAGCGTCCAGGTCTCGGCGTAGAGTAGAGCAAGCCGCATTGAAATGCCCATGACAGAGCGGCAGTCTCCAACAGTCAGCAAATGAACGAATGCTTAGTGAGCTACATTGGCCGAATTGATAAGGACTGAATATTCTACACGCCCGTGTCAGGCCATATGCAGCCATATCTCTCACGGTATCGAAATTGCACAAAACATTCTCCCATGTCGTGCTGGACGACTTTTCCTCTGGAAATTGGAGCGAAACTGAGCGGACAGGCCTTTTGACCCAGACTGCCTCCCTGAGGGATTGCAATTTGCAATTTTGCAATTTCAATTCAGGATCTCTTCCTCTGTGTCAGGCTCAGACTGATTGCAATCCTGCATTGCCTTTGGCTCCACGTTTCTGGGGTTCTGAAATCGATAGATCAGAAAGATCCTATATCCCTAAGCTTGGATTCCCTGCACTCAGGAGTATCCAAAATGAAATTAAACGCGCTTTTTAAGAATTCCCAACCGTTTTAGCGGTGGTCTCTGGGGGAATCTCGAATCTTCGGCCCTAAGTGATCCTTTCCAAAATCGATTTAGCACCCTTTCTTAGACCTCCAAGATTAAAAGGAATCTTTTATTATATATAGGTTTTTCCAAGAAACAAAAAGTGTTCCACTTGTGCCTTTAGAATTGCAGTCTGTATTTACACAGGAAGTGTATTCTGTTCTGCGTTATTCTAATTAATATCTTGACAACAATAAATAACATCAATATAATATTTCACCGAACGACACATTTTAAGGTGAAAGAGTAAAAACGTGCTAAACTTTAGGAGCATCATTTTGTCGGCAGTCAAATTGTCGGCAGTCATTTTGTCGGCAGTCATTTTGTCGGCAGTCAAATTGTCGGCAGTCATTTTGTCGGCAGTCAAATTGTCGGCAGTCATTTTGTCGGCAGTCAAATTGTCGGCAGTCATTTGTCGGCAGTCAAATTGTCGGCAGTCATTTTGTCCGCAATCAAATCGCCGCAGTCAAATTGTCGGCAGTCATTTTGTTGGCAGTCAATTGTCGGTCGGCAGTCATTTTGTCCGCTTGACCGCAGTCAATTGTCCGCAGTCATTTTGTCCGCTTGACCGCAGTCAATTGTCCGCTTGACCGCAGTCAATCGACCGAAAGCGTTGCGCCATGGTGACCACAGCGCTCTTGCGGATATTGCTTTTTTGGTCTATACCCGACATTTCTTAAATTTGATTGTTTGCAAAGTTTTTTTCTAAAATTACCCTGATTCATTTACTGTCAGTAGAGTGAGTTGCTCTTACATTCACTTGCTCTTTCGCGCGTAGCCTCACGACGGTCTCTAAAGGTGAACGCGAAAATGTGGTGATTCTTACCTGAGTTATTAAATTTCTTTGCTTAGATTTGAAAGTAAAACTCAGGTAAAGTTGCTCGCTTGGCAAGTAAGATTGGCAAGTAAGACGGAATGAGAGGCTTGATGGGGAATCCAGATACTTGGCCAGCTCATATTCAGCGGTGTTAATCATAGACGATTGGTCTAAGAGGTTTTCAGGTTTATGAACCTTACAGAACCCCGTAAAGCTCATGGATAAAAGCACTTACCAGCACATCCTGCCCAGTGGGAGCCAACTTGGTCAGCTCTACGGGGTCTGTGAGGTTCATAAACCTGAAAAACCTCTGGTCATCTTTCGTTCTGCTAAGGTTGACAACTTTGTCGGTCGGTTGAAGTCACGTGTTCCCTGTGCTCTTCGTGCTGGTGTCGTTTATCAGTTCAACTGCTCTGATGACCAGAGCGTCTACTACGTGGGGAAGACAAAAAGGCACCTGCACACTAGAATCAGGGAGCACTGGCTGAAACCGTCGGCTTTACAAAACCACTCTTAGAGTGTAATTGTTGCTCCAACTGCAAACCCGAAGAGCGCTTCAAAGTCGTTGCTCAATGCTCATTTGACTCCAAACTCCAGATACTTGAAGCGCTGTACATTAAAGCGCATTCCCCCAACCTCAACACTCAACTCCAACACAGTGGCGCGGGACATGTTCTCCGTGTGTTCTGAGGGAGGGGACACTGGATGTACATTATATACTTCTAACTATATCGCTATCATTCCGTCCCTGGACTTTGCCGCTCGACTTTTGGACCAACAAACCTGTACTTCAAATATTATTTATTTACTGCCGATCTCACTCGTTTCTTTCGCTCAAAAATAAACCTGAAGATGCACAGTATCGTGCGAAACGCGTCGTTAAATTAAATTTATTTATTGTTGATTTTTGTCTTCCTATTCATCTTTGCTTAGAAATTGGCGAGTATCGTGACAGCCGGGTGCTCCTTACTCGTACGTATTGAGACATTTCCGCTAGCAGAGCAATTTAAGAAAAAAGATATATTTTTTAATAATCTGCCTTGAAAGAAGACGGAGGAAGTCGCTCGCAGATGATTAGTTGGGGGGAGACTGGCTGTATCTGGGAATAGACCTTGATGAAGTGCAGGCAGCTTAAATTTGGCTAATCTGCGAAAAAATGAGCGCGGAATAGCTGGGGAGAAGGACGCGCGGACTCGAGGCTGCCTGCGAAAGAGATCGGGGCCATGCAGATCCGTGCGGGTCTACAGCCCGGCCGAGGAGTTTTAAGACGAGACATCCGGACTCGCAACTCAATTTCACTGTCTTTTTTACTCTGAAGTCAGGCTCCGCACACGCTCACGGATGTGCAGGCTTGTACAGCGTCCCCGACTGTCCAGCGAATATAATTACGAGCTATTTGTACCTTCGGGTTGGCATCTACGTCACGCGACAAGCCCCTGGTCGATTTCCGCGCTCTGCTACTAAAACTGAGAAATGATTTGTGAATTTCTGTTCAGTGAAGACCAAAGGATGTTCCGCTAAAAGCGGTTGAACTGTGGTTGAACTTTAAATTTTTGTTGATCAATCCTGCTCTGAAGTTGGCCAGTGAGTCAGATCTCTGAATTTCCACTGTGCTGCAGACAAAGCTAAAGCGAACTGCTTCCGGTGTTCTCTTGTAAGAAACGAAGGTTTCAGGGGTGCAGTTTGCCAGTCCAGAGATTTCAGTTCAAGTACGCCTTGGCCGCGCTCTCGCCCTCAGCTCAAGGCTGCTTCATCAACTTATTCAGCTTCCGCATCGCCCCGCCCTGTCTGTGTGTCAGCGAATGACTTGATGCGGGCAGAACCGAATTCACATGCAACTGTAGACCCCCGTCTCCGATCCAGCTTCCGAATACAAGACAGCTTCATCAGGCCTTACTCAAGTCTGCCTTTCTTGTCATTAGTTTTGCTGCTGCTGCAGTTTTCGATTTTCTTGCTTCTCTTTCGACACCATCAGGTGAGGGCTGGGTCATTTTCGGCTGCTGTTTGTGAAAGGGCTGAAAAATTATAATATAGGGGACATTGTTTACAGTAACTGCATCTGGCCAGCATCCAGTTGAATTCTCGGCTGTTCTGACATGGAGATTTATTGATCTGCTCTTATGAAAATATTTTGCTCCTTGTGCGCCAGGAAAGAATAAATGGGGGCGTGGGGGATCAAAATCACCTGATTGAGATTGGGATTCGAGTTTATTGGGGTGGGGATTCGAGTTTATTGGGGTGGGGATTCAAGTTTATTGGGGTGGGGATTCAAGTCTATTGGGGTGGGGATTCGAGTCTATTGGGGTGGGGATTCAAGTCTATTGGGGTGGGGATTTGAGTTTATCGGGGTGGGGATTCGAGTTTATTGGGGTGGGGATTCAAGTCTATCGGGGTGGGGATTCAAGTCTATTGGGGTGGGGATTCGAGTTTATTGGGGTGGGAATTCAAGTCTATTGGGGTGGGGATTCGAGTCTATTGGGGTGGGGATTCAAGTCTATTGGGGTGGGGATTTGAGTTTATTGGGGTGGGGATTCGAGTTTATCGGGGTGGGGATTCGAGTTTATTGGGGTGGGGATTAAAGTGAACAGTATTTTTAGGCTAGAAGGCAAGGTAGACGCTGGTACGAGATTAGAAAAGAAGTAGAAGACAAAATCGCTGAGTGAAATCGTGCAAAAAAGGGGAATATTTTGCAGGCTAGAAGAGCAGCCTCTCCGCTATACGAAAGAGCAGTCACGAAAGCTGAGGCAGAAAAACTCAAATTTCTTTAAAACTGAAAAACAGAAATTCGAATCAAAAAGATTATTCAGCTACACAGGTTTGCGATCTGAAAAAAAATAGACATCCAGGTTTGACATCCAGGATTCCGTTCCTGATCCCGCATCCCGATCCCACATCCCAATCCCACATCCCGATCCCGCATCCCGATCCCGCATCCCGATCCCACATCCCAATCCCACATCCCGATCCCACATCCCGATCCCACATCCCGATCCCACATCCCGACCCCGCATCCCGGTCCCGCATCTCAATCCCACATCCCGATCCCACACCCCGATTGGGATCCCGATCTCGATTTCGCTTTCCGATCCAACGTCCCCATCCCCGGGGGCATCACAAACGCGAAAAATCACAACTCGGAAAAGCGCTTTCCATCATAAACCCGAAATATCATAAACCCGAAATATCATAAACCCGAAATATCATAAACCCGAAATATCATAAACCCGAAATATCATAAACCCGAAATATCATAAACCCGAAATATCATAAACCCGAAATATCATAAACCCGAAATATCATAAACCCGAAATATCATAAACCTGAAATATCATAAACCCGAAATATCATAAACCCGAAATATCATAAACCCGAAATATCACAAACCCGAAATATCATAAACCCGAAATATCATAAACCCGAAATATCATAAACCCGAAATATCATAAACCCGAAATATCATAAACCCGAAATATCATAAACCCGAAATATCATAAACCCGAAATATCATAAACCCGAAATATCATAAACCCGAAATATCATAAACCCGAAATATCATAAACCTGAAATATCATAAACCCGAAATATCATAAACCCGAAATATCATAAACCCGAAATATCACAAACCCGAAATATCATAAACCCGAAATATCATAAACCCGAAATATCATAAACCCGAAATATCATAAACCCGAAATATCATAAACCCGAAATATCATAAACCCGAAATATCATAAACCCGAAATATCATAAACCCGAAATATCATAAACCCGAAATATCATAAACCCGAAATATCATAAACCCGAAATATCATAAACCCGAAATATCATAAACCCGAAATATCATAAACCCGAAATATCATAAACCTGAAATATCATAAACCCGAAATATCATAAACCTGAAATATCATAAACCTGAAATATCATAAACCCGAAATATCATAAACCCGAAATATCATAAACCCGAAATATCACAAACCCGAAATATCATAAACCCGAAATATCATAAACCCGAAATATCATAAACCCGAAATATCATAAACCCGAAATATCATAAACCCGAAATATCATAAACCCGAAATATCATAAACCCGAAATATCATAAACCCGAAATATCATAAACCCGAAATATCATAAACCCGAAATATCATAAACCCGAAATATCATAAACCGGAAATATCATAAACCCGAAATATCATAAACCCGAAATATCATAAACCCGAAATATCATAAACCCGAAATATCATAAACCCGAAATATCATAAACCCGAAATATCATAAACCCGAAATATCATAAACCCGAAATATCATAAACCCGAAATATCATAAACCCGAAATATCATAAACCCGAAATATCATAAACCCGAAATATCATAAACCCGAAATATCACAAGCCCGAAATATCATAAACCCGAAATATCATAAACCCGAAATATCACAAGCCCGAAATATCATAAACCCGAAATATCATAAACCCGAAATATTATAAACCCGAAATATCATAAACCCGAAATATCATAAACCCGAAATATCATAAACCCGAAATATCATAAACCCGAAATATCATAAACCTGAAATATCATAAACCCGAAATATCATAAACCTGAAATATCATAAACCTGAAATATCATAAACCCGAAATATCATAAACCCGAAATATCATAAACCCGAAATATCACAAACCCGAAATATCATAAACCCGAAATATCATAAACCCGAAATATCATAAACCCGAAATATCATAAACCCGAAATATCATAAACCCGAAATATCATAAACCCGAAATATCATAAACCCGAAATATCATAAACCCGAAATATCATAAACCCGAAATATCATAAACCCGAAATATCATAAACCCGAAATATTATAAACCCGAAATATCATAAACCCGAAATATCATAAACCCGAAATATCATAAACCCGAAATATCATAAACCCGAAATATCATAAACCCGAAATATCACAAGCCCGAAATATCATAACTCCGAAAGTTCTAGCAATGTCCAACACTATTTTGGTTTTCGAAGTTATGATATTTCGGGTTTGTGATGGGAAGTGCTTTCGGAGTTGTGATTTTTCGGGTTTGTGATGGCGACCCCCGATCCCGCATGCAGCATCCCGATCCCGCATCCCGATCCCGCAACCCAATGGAAAGTAACCAAAAAACGGCTGGCTTTTACTCGAGCAGAATTTCTACTTGTAGTTTCGAGCCAATCCTGATAATTCTACTTAATGGGCGGCCCAATTGCGACTTTTCGCCATCAGCGCTTAATAATTGATGGCTCCGCCATGCACTACTACCCCGTGTGCATTAGCCGCAGCACTTTCTTTGCTGTAAAAATGTGGTGCAGATGACCCTGAGGACCATGCAGATGTTTACAATGCAGTCCTAGTCAGAGACGAGCCCTGCTAAACGCCTGTGAGCGGCAGACGCACTGCCCCTCGCTTCGGCACAGATCTAACCGCTGCTGTCGCCAAGCTCCGCCCCGACTGGATGTGGCGCCCCAAACATCTTTGGGCGCCTCCCTGTCCCATTTGACGCCTTCCTGTCCCATTTGGCGCCTTTCTGTCCCATTTGGCGCCTCCCTATCCTATTTGGCGCCTTCCTGTCCCATTTGACGCCTTCCTGTCCCATTTGGCGCCTTTCTGTCCCATTTGGCGCCTCCCTATCCTATTTGGCGCCTATCTGTCCCATTTGGCGCCTCTCTGTCCCAGTTGGCGCCTCCCTATCCTATTTGGCGCCTCTCTGTCCCATTTGGCGCCTCTCTGTCCCATTTGGCGCCTCCCTATCCTATTTGGCGCCTATCTGTCCCATTTGGCGCCTCTCTGTCCCAGTTGGCGCCTCCCTATCCTATTTGACGCCTCTCTGTCCCATTTGGCGCCTCTCTGTCCCAGTTGGCGCCTCCCTATCCTATTTGACGCCTCTCTGTCCCATTTGGCGCCTCTCTGTCCCATTTGGCGCCTCCCTATCCTATTTGGCGCCTATCTGTCCCATTTGGCGCCTCTCTGTCCCAGTTGGCGCCTCCCTATCCTATTTGACGCCTCTCTGTCCCATTTGGCGCCTCTCTGTCCCATTTGGCGCCTCCCTATCCTATTTGGCGCCTATCTGTCCCATTTGGCGCCTTCCTGTCTCATTTGGCGCCTTTCTATCCCATTTGGCGCCTCCCTATCCTATTTGGCACCTCCCTATCCTATTTGGCGCCTCTCTGTCCCATTTGGCGCCTCTCTGTCCTATTTGGCCCCTGCCTGTCCCACTTGACGCCTCTCTGTCCCATTTGGCGCTTCTCTGTCCTATTTGGCGCCTCTCTGTCCCATTTGGCGCCTCCCTATCCTATTTGGCGCTTCTCTGTCCCATTTGGCACCCCCTATCCCATTTGGCGCCTTCCTGCCCCTTTGGCGCCTCCCTGCTCCATCTGACGCCTCCCTGACATCTGATAGCTTTGCTGCCACCGACACCCTAAGCGCCATACGACAGCTTTCGGTGGCACTTAGCATATTTGGCAGCAAAGACAGCTTAACACATCGCTCATTAGTATAACAGGATTGATATAATCATTCTTTGCCTCATCATTCCCATCTCAGCAGCCGTTTCGGAGCTTGAAGTTGAAGTCATATTTCATAATTTGCAAACTACAATAACGAGAAGCAATTTAACAGCAGTCATGCAGCCTGGACGGAGAGGCTTCAAACTCTGCTTTTATCTGAATGGAAGCGTCCGGCTTGGTGTTTCGTCATGAGAGCGAAATAAAAAGCAATAAAATTTGTTTCTATTAATAGTCACGCCGCGTGACATCAGCGCTAAAAATGCGTAGGTGGCGCGCCGGGACTGCCTGCCAGTCGAGCTCAAGCTCGGCTTTGCTAAAAAACAGGACCGCAAAAATTGAGTTCTAACTTTACGCCCACAAGTGGGTGCGTGAGCATTGAGAAAGCACAGATGAGCGAAGTGCCTCAAGTTTCAAAGTGGCCGACAAGTTCGGCAGTGTACGGGGGCGGAGGGGGGTTAGTGAGGCGCTGGCACGGCTCCACAGGGCGCTGTGTCTCACCTGCTGCCAAGCGGAGCCCTCCGTCCCGCCTAATCTCTGTATGCAGCTGCGAGCCACCTGCCCCGCCCACCCCTGCTTGGCCCACCTGCCCTCTGGTTGGCTGGAGACAAACACACAGCAATTCGCCCGATTGAGCAGGGCTAAGGAGAGAGAGAGAAGATAAGAAGAGGTAATGCGAAAATTTGCTCAGCGATTCCCTGCAATATTCGTCAGAGCCCGGCTGCAAACTCCCTTGCCGCTGCCAGTATAATCTGACTTCTGCTCTGCGCTCCGCCAAGGCAACGCCGCCCATTGCAACTCCTGCCAGGACTGCTTCGATTGCATCCCCAGCCTCTCCCGTTACTGTTTGCTGAGCCGTGCCAAGCAACCAACAAACTTCTTTTCATCTTCTCGATTTCTTGAAGCCATGCGCGCAACTTAACTGGAGCAGCTCCAGTGTGCGTGACCGACTGACTGAGCTGGCGATGAGGCCGGAGACGCTGCTGCCGCTGCTTCTGCTGTTGCTGCTGCCACCTGTGGCAGTCGGCTGTCCCTGGCGATTTTGCCACAGCGTCCAGGTGAAAAATATTCGGTCAAGCTCGGGCGGCGGCGACTACCGAATGCTCACCGCCCACGAGTGCCGGCCCAGCAACAATTTCCCCGAGCGCTGCCACCTGCACGAGACGGCCTACCAGCCCGACCGGGTGCTCAACTTCACCATGCGCCGCGCCCAACTGTCCGAGGCTCCCCTGTCCGGATTCTGCCAGTTCGATCAGCTGTCCGGCCTGGACTTGGCCGAGAATTTGATAGCCGAATTCCGCTATCCTGCCGGCCAGCTGTCCGACAGGCCCGGCTGCCTGTCCCGCCTGCGCTGGCTCAGCCTGCGGGCCAACCGCCTTCGCGAGGCCGACATCTCGCAGTTCCTCCGCCTGCCGGGCCTCGAGCAGCTGGACCTGTCCGACAACCGCCAGCTGGAGTCGCTCTACCTCAGCGAGGCGCTGCAGTCTCAGTCAGGCCGCAGCAGCGCGGCGCTCAAGACGATCCTGGCCAGCCGCTGCCGCATCAAGCAGGTGGACATCTCACTGGTGCGCCTGCCCAGCCTGCAGGACATCGACCTGAGTTACAACCGGGTGTCCCGCGTCACCGACCGGCTCCGATGGCGCTGGACGCCCGACAAGGTGGCCGCGATCGCCGCCGAGCGGAACTGGCGGCGCACCCAGGACCCGAACTACTACGCCCGCCTGTCCGTGCAGCTCGTGCAAAACCGCATCGGCCCGGAGGCCTTTGCCGACGGCCGCACCCTCTGGGGCCTCCCGGTGCCCAGCCTGGACTCCGACTCTGACGCGGCCACTGACGCCGTGGTAAACGCGCTGAAGCTCTACCGGGACGCCTTCCGGTCGTTTTTGTACATCGACAACACCGACTCGACGGTCACCTGCGACTGCCGCCTGCTGTCCGCGTGGTCATTCCTGCGCCGGGTTCACCGGGATCCGGACGAGTTTTCCAGGCGGAACGCGCTGTCGCTGGCTTACTGGCTCCGCCTGCGCTGCGACCCCACCAGCCTCCCAGGTGGTGGCTATGTCAGCAGGAAAAACATCACGAGCTTGGCCGATACGGATCTCCGCTGCGAGCACACCGACGACTGTCCGACCGGCTGCGGCTGCACCGAGCGCGTCATGCCGTCCGAGCTGACACTGAAATGCCGCGGCGCCGGGCTTTCAGCTTTGCCGCGGCGCCTTCCAGCCAGCGTGCACCCGGTGCGCTACAATCTGCTGCTGGCCGACAACCGGATATCCAGCCTCAAATTCGCCGGCAAGCTCGCCAACGCCAGTCTTGTGCAGCGGATCGACCTGAGCAGAAACCGCATCACTGCGGCTACGGATTTCGCCCCGCTGGCCGCCTTCACCAGCCTGCACTGGCTGAACCTCAGCGGCAACCCGCTGCTCAGCCTACCGCCCAGCCTGCTCAATCTGGCGTCCGCCGGCCGCGCCACGCCGCCACGTGTGGACCTTGGCGCTTCCGTCACCGTCCGCTGCAGCTGCTCCCAGCTCGAGCCGGACGCCTGGGAGCGGCAGCGGCGACTCCTCGGCGACGGGATTCGCGGCCTGCGCTGTTTCGGTGCACAAGGAGAACCCGAGCCTCCTGCCGAGTTCCGCCTCAGGAAGTGCGTGCAGCGGCCCAACACCACCAACTCGGTGGTGGTCAGGGAACAGCAGATTGTCGACCAGTCGGTGATTCTCTGGGCCGGTATCGGCTCCGTGCTGCTGTTCCTGCTGGCCCTGGTGGCCGTGGTATTCGCCGTGCTGCGCTACCGGCGCAGTCAGGACACACCAGACAAGGCGCCGCCAACATCGCCGCCGCTGCAGCCACCGTCGACGCAGCCGATGGCAGCAATGCAGGGGCAGCTGCCGATGCTGTGGGGCTCGGCTGGCGGCTGCGTCTCGCCCGATTATGTACCGCCGGGCGGTTGTGGCTCTCCGTACGACTCCATGACGGCACTGCCTCGGTACGCTCGCGATCCGGCGTCGGCGTCGGCATCGGCGCTTTTTCTGCTGCGCGGTGGCGTCTGTGCCGACGCCAATCCGGCTGGTGGCAGCGCCAATTTCCCCGTGGCCGGCCGGCTCGGCCAGGAGGATGACAGTGACGATTTCAGCAGCGAAGATGAGGGCGCAGGCTGCGGGGCTCCGAGCGGAAGCGACCCGGCCATCGCCGGCGCCCGCTGCCCGCTGCATCGCCCGGACTCCTGGCGCGGTGCCGGCGACCAGCGCCGAGGTGGCGGCCGCCTGCCAGCGACGCGGCTGCTGGTGGAACGCGAGCTGCTGCTGCCGCCACCGCTGCCACCGCGGACGCAGCCGCTGTTACAAGGTCACGTTCTCGGTGGTTCCGCGGCTGTCACCTTGACAACCGATGTTTAGCCCGGATTTGTGCAGCTAATTAGACTCTGCTCGATGACGCTACGGTACCCTCGATTGACGCTTTGATGCATCCTTTTCCCCATTGGCTGTAGCTTCATTCCCTCACCTGGAGAATCCCGTCACTATCTTGCATTTGACTATGACGTCACTAGCAACCAAGGCTGTGACGTTGTCTTCGCTTCTAGCTAGATTGTTTTGTCATCCTCGTTTTCTAAGCTTCGACGCTACTGGGACGGCCCCTGGATATCGTACGAGTACTTTGTATCTTTAGAAGGCTGCAATTTTGCTTGCATTTTGCCTGGCTTTGCAGTCCAGTCAATCTACCATTGTGTAAATTATTATTTTGTTTCTGACTTTTCTGTTCCCTTTAAAATGGCGCATTAAAATGGAGGCAATAATTTCGTAGGCAATAAACAAATAAATAAATAGCCCTGACACGCTAAATCAAAACGGTGGCTAAAATGCTTGAACTTATTTTCTAGCCTTGCATTTGCTCTGTTCTCCTAAAAGCTGCTGCTTCACACAAGCCGAGCTCGCTCTCTGAGCGTGACACAGCTACTGTTTGGAGAACCGTTTGAGCCAGCGCAGGCTTATGGTATAAGCAGAAGGTCTAGCCGGCAGGACGCGAGGAACCGTAACCCGACACTCCGGCCCGGCTGGCACAGCTGCACTCTCAGCGCCTTGCTTTCGATACATTGCCTGCTCACCTCTGAAACCCAGC
The DNA here is from genome assembly GCA_002269645.1 of Macrostomum lignano. Classification (NCBI taxonomy): domain Eukaryota; kingdom Metazoa; phylum Platyhelminthes; family Macrostomidae; genus Macrostomum; species Macrostomum lignano. The sequence continues at coordinate 1,572 of NIVC01003435.1, read as the reverse complement.
TAGCAGTTGCATCGCATGGGGAAAGCTGTACTGTAAGGTGTTAGAAAAGGGGAATCGAAAAAATGGGGGGATTGCGTGACCAGCTAGCCGATGACCGGCCCATCAAGGATGGGAAGATCGGGTTCAGTTTGAGATCAGCTGGCTCATGCAAGTTTATTGTAACAATCTGCTCACTGCCCTTGCTCACTAGCTCTAGCTGACTGCCCTTGCCCACCAGCTCACTGCCCTTGCCCCCAGATCACTGCCCTTGCCACCAGCTCACTGTTCTTGCCCACCAGCTCACTGCCCTTGCCCACCAGCTCACTGCCCTTGCCACTAGCTGACTGCCCTTGTCCCCAGATCACTGCCCTTGCCCACCAGCTCACTGTTCTTGCCCACCAGCTCACTGCCCTTGCCCACTAGCTGACTGCCCTTGTCCCCCAGATCACTGCCCTTGCCCACCAGCTCACTGTTCTTGCCCACCAGCTCACTGCCCTTGCCCACTAGCTGACTGCCCTTGTCCCCCAGATCACTGCCCTTGTCCACTAGCTGACTGCCCTTGTCCCCAGATAACTGCCCTTGTCCCCCAGATCACTGCCCTTGCCCACCAGCTCACTGCCCTTGCCCCCAGATCACTGCCCTTGCCCACCAGCTCACTGCCCTTGCCCACCAGATCACTGCCCTTGCCCACTAGCTGACTGCCCTTGTCCCCCAGATCACTGCCCTTGCCCACTAGCTGACTGCCCTTGTCCCCCAGATCACTGCCCTTGTCCACTAGTTGACTGCCTTTGTCCACCAGCTAACGGCCTTTGTCCACCAGCTAACGGCCTTTGTCCACCAGATCATTGCCCTTATCTACCAGATCACTGCCCTTGCCTACCAGATCACCGAGCTTGACCATTCGCTCACTCTCCCGTCCAACTGAACTTCATTTTTACAAAAAAATTAGACGTGTAGAAAATCACTCACGAACTTGATTGCACTGCCAAATACTCGTGTTTTATAGCGTTTTAAATTTATTTAAAGCAAAAATGAAAATTGCAAGCAAGAACTGAGAAAAGGCTCTTCACTCGTACAATTTGCATTGAACAGGCAAATGTGCCGCAAAGTCTAGAGTTATAAAAATATCACTTCAAACTGTGCAGAAATACTTTTCGCATTCTATCATAAAACGTAGCATACATTTTGCATAAAAAATAAAAGAGACAAAACAATTCGAGATTCCAGTTGTCTGCATTGCTTTGCAAAGTGCCAAATTGCAGACTAAATATTCGAAGGAAGACAGGTCTCTACTCGCTTACTTACAGTAGAAAAAAACGAGGAATTTTGTAAACTCAACTAATTTAAGGAAGCAAAACAGTCTGCTTGCCAGCGATTTGTCCCCGGCATAATCGGGCACTCGAGCAGCTTTGCCGAGCAGTCCTGGCAGCTCAGCATGTGGCTGCACGGCACCAGCACAATACTGATTGGCTGGTCGGAGACAGGCAGCAGGTCGCTCTTGAAGCAGACACTCCAAACGACTAGCTAACGCATTAATGCTCTGCGGAAATTAAAGTTACCTTACATTATTCTATGAAGTTACATTATCATGCT
>NIVC01003434.1:0-57997 GCA_002269645.1 Macrostomum lignano | reverse complement strand
ATATACAGATGATTTGGCTGCGCTGTGAACAAATAGACTAATCATTTTGCGAACTTAATTAATTCTATAAGATTAAAATAGCTTAACTCGAGTGTCAAAGTAGCGTTTAAAGGAGGCTGACATCAAGCCGAGTAGGGACATTTTTCAAGGCGCTGGAACCCACTTCTGTAACACTTAAACGGATTCATTTTGTCGTGCTGTGTACATGCTGCTGCTGCTGCTGTACAATTAATGAACTTTTGTCAAAACATTTCTTCTTTTTGCCTAAACACTAACCCAGCTGCTTCTGCATTGCCACTGTGTAGTAGGATTCTTCCTTCTTCTAAACCTAAAATGGAGGAACAGATTTTTGTGCATATCCTTCAAGGGCCTCTCGAAGACTCAGATTCGAAGAAAATAGTCAAGGTAACTAGTTTTATTTAAATGAACTGTACGATAAAAGCGGCCGGTAGTGTGGTTGTACAGTTGCATATGTGTTCGACAATTCTTTTCAAAGTTTGAGTAGTTCATAATCTATATTGGGCACAGCTGAGCTTGCAGTCGCCCTGACAACGCTTCGTCTTATTTGCAGCTGCGATCCACCATATAGACAAAATCTCTACACGACACTACAATAATGCTAGCAAAGCAGCCCGAGTGATATTGGTAAACTATGCAGACTTACTATCCATTCATTTCAGCCCGGTAGCAGCGGCCAGTGCTGGTTTTACAAGTGGGCCTGCATCGCCATGTTTACTGTCTACACTCTATCGAAGTTGCTGACCAGAAAACAACAACAGCAGCCGCATCTGTACAATCGGCAGCGATTGTCCCAATTGTTGGGTCTGCTGCGTAGGGGCCCTGTTTGGTTGTGGATGAAATTACTAACCCTTAACGAAGGAGTTCTGCTGCTTCTGCTGCTGGCTGCCTATTTACTGGCTGGATCGTGACTCAGCTGCTGGTCATATGAACTAATTATTTTCTTGAGCTCTTTTTTGGCGTAGTCTTAACAACGTTGAAATTAATCAATAGTTTCTATAGTACGCAAGCGGAATTAGGGGACTAGAGGCGGGCGGAGATTGTTTAGCTAGGCAGGAAGTGGGGTGGGTTAACAAGTGTCATACGCCAGCCAATCAGATACAACTGATGGGTAGAGGCGGGATTGTTTAGCTAGGCAAGGGAGTGGGGTTGGGTAACAAGTGTCATACGCCAGCCAATCAGATGCAATTAAGCTGAATTAAATGGTACAATGCTTTCGCTCTCTATGAAATGCACTTTTCCGCGTGACTGTAAAAGCAACTTCATAATTGAAAGAAATTGCTGGACTAGCTGCCATTCTTTCTTGTTTTTCTCGTTTTTACTTTTGCTGTACACGGCCTATATTTGCTGAATCTATTTCTGTTAACTATTAAATAGCATTGTGTGCTTTTGTTCGCGCCTGGACTCGCCGCCTTTCATCATTTGTACAGTGTCAGCAGCCTTACAACTCTTATTTGTTGTCTGTTCGATTGTGGCCAAGCTTGGGCTTATTCATGTTAATCTCTCGTACTATTGCTATGCTTTACTTATAAGTATACTTTGAATAAACTGTGGATTCTAAGAGAGTTTACCAATCGTGGAATGAATTTCAGAGATAACAATTATTTTCTAACCAAGTTTTGGTGAAAATCATTGAGCCGTTTTTTTTAATCAATCCCATAGCCAGTCGATTGCAACTACATTTTTAGTACTCAGCTAGTATTTATGAGCATGCAATCTAGAGTTGCGCTTACGAATATGAAATTATCTGTTAGAAACAGATAATGTAAGATGATTCGAAAGCCTAGGTTTTTCCTTTAATGAGATTGTTTGGTTGGAACTTGGAACATTGGAATGTGGAGTAGCAGTCAGTAGTATCTATCTGGTCCATTTGGATTTCCATGCCCATAGCGTACTTACAGGCACTGCTATTAAGGGTCACGCGACACGCGAATGGAAAATGGCGCATAGTGCTAAAAATGAATCGAGGCAACTTCTCCCGGCTTTGAGTGCGCCATGCGCATGCTGCGTGGCCCTGCACGAATTGACCTTGACAAGAAACCATTCTCACTCGCCAAATTTCGGGTTACCACAGTAGGAGAGGATGGAAAAGGAAGCCCCATGCGCATGTGGCGTGTGCAATTTCAGATTCTCACCCCGGAATTCCTTTATATAAACAGGATTGCGCACACAGCATACGCCATACAAAAGCGTCTGTTCAAACAAACAGTGAGTGTGTTGATTTGCCTTCATGAAACAATCGCAATTGTCCTAAAATTAACTATTTTAAAGATTTTTTTCAAAATAAAATGAGTTGCCTCGTTCACTACGAAGTGACTCTGCCAGACGGGCGAGTTCGGGTTGTCTCGTTCGACAAAGTGCAGTGGATACGACTGCATTAAATTGGTGAGCAAAATTTTGCAGTTTGATTTGGCGACCTGAGCAGTGACTGAGTTTCTTGCTTTCTGTGAGTTAAGCAGTAGTCAAAAAATTCAGTTGGTACAAAAAATCTTAGCAAAAAGTGAAAACATACACAGCTAAGCAGGGATTTCGGTAAAAAAATCTGACAATGTCACAATGCTCACTAACTTAGATAAAAATAAACATTCGAATATTCGGGTGCGACGTCTAATTTTAGTTTCTGGCATACAGAAGAGGTCTTGTAGCTAAGAGCAACAATGAAAGACACCCATTTTGCTATGCCCGTCTGAAAATTCGCTTATGTCTACTGATAACTACCAGCATATTGTTGGCATATTACTAGAGAATTTAAATCTATTTAGCTGAACCCGCCCGCTCCCAACATGTTTGCAGTTGTGCCGCAGTGAGGGCGTATTCGAGGAGGCGGACTATTTCGGCTTGACCTATCCAGGCAGCCGAGGCGAGGAGCTCTGGGTCAACAGCCGCAATCGGCTCGCCAAGCAGGTGCCCCGGCCCGGCCGCTGCCAGTTGCGCCTGGCTGTCAGGTTCTTCGTGCAGCCCCATATGCTGGTGGAAGAGGCGACTCGGTGAGCCAGTCTCTGGGTGGGCATCGTAGGTTGAGGTCAAGGCCTAGCCTAAGGAATTCATATAGTAATTCTGGGAGTCCAAGGTCACCCAGCCGCGAGTCCAAGGTCACCAGCAGGGAGTCCAAGATCACCCAGCAGCGAGTTCAAGGTCACCCTGTCAAGGTCACTCAGGGAAGTCACGATCACTCTGGTAGCAGGTCACAGGTCAAGGTCATTCTGGAGGCCTATTCGTTCTGGGTTTTTAGGGTTATCAGGGGTCATTATGGGAGGTCAAGGTTATTTTAAGATTTAGAAAATCATTTTGAATGTCCTCACAGGCAGCTATTTCACTTGGAGGCTCTCAGGCGCGCTGGCCACCAGCACCCAACCGAAGCTGCTCGCACGACAACCCTAGAACAGGTGGCAAACGGAGCCGCTTACGGCTGTCACTTTCATCCCGTCAAAGACTGTCAGCGACGAAAACTATTAATTGGAGTTGACTGTGAATCGGTCCTCCTTTGCCGCGCAGATGGCGGAGTTCTGCTGAGGTTGGTGCCAGACTTTTTTATTCCTGGCCTATCAATATATGCTATATCTGCTACTTTCAATGGGCGTCGGTTTGGCGTTTTTTTGGCTAAATTTGTGTTCTGAGTAAAATTTGGCTTCGGCTGGCTGGTGTGCAAAGTTATTAATCTCTTTCCTTTTTCCTTTCTGACTTTCTTATTGGCTCATGTATATTTTTATCGACCATTAACAGCCCCCAGCCCTTAGCTCAACCCCCGACCGCGTCTTCTACACGCGAACCCTCTACCCCCCACAGCCCTCCTCTCCCATGTACATTTCCAGCGGGGCGCTAGCCAATGTACATTACAGATTGATAACAAGTTGTTTACGGGCTGGGCTGCAAGCGTTCCGCTTTAACAATGGACGTAACTTTTTAGTGGCAGATTTTAGTGGCGCATTTATATCCGTATGCATTTTGCAAGAAATTAGCCAGTATAGAAACGCAAGTAACAACAATAATTTATAAATTTAACCAACTATTAAACAGGTACGCGTTTCCCAGAGTTCAGAAGGTGACCAGAAGCGGCAGGCTGATTTACCTGTTGCTAAGTAATCAAGACGGAATTGCTAGGGAATTTGGTTTCCGTCTGGCCAGCGGCAAAGCTGCCGAAGGCCTGTACCGCTGCGTGACGGAGACGCACAGTTTCTTCCGCAGCGGCAGCGTGCGCTCCCGGCTGGCGATGCAGCGGCGGCGGCGGCACCCGCTGCGGAATTCGCCGAGGGTCGGCGACCTTAAGGCCAGTTTGGCGGCGCTCATCAAAGGCGGCGCCGTGGGCAGTGATGCCGTCAACAGCGAGGCAAAATCCGCTGAGGACTGCTGTGAGCATTGCGCTGCTTATGGTCTGGGGTTGATCTGTTTTGTTGGGGTCAGTGGCGTCAGTGGGGTCAGTGGGGTCAGTGGGGTCAGTAGGCTCAGTAGGGCAGTGGCGTCAGTGGGGTCAGTGGGGTCTGGGGTCAGTAGGCTTAGTAGGGCAGTGGCGTCAGTGGGGTCAGTGGGGTCTGGGGTCAGTAGGCTCAGTGGGGTCAGTGGGGTCAGTGGGGTCAGTGGGGTCAGTAGGCTCAGTAGGCTCAGTGGGGTCAGTGGGGTCAGTAGGCTCAGTAGGGTCAGTGGGGTCAGTGGGGTCAGTAGGCTCAGTAGGGTCAGTGGGGTCAGTGGGGTCAGTAGGGTCAGTGGGGTCAGTAGGCTCAGTAGGGTCAGTGGGGTCAGTGGGGTCAGTGGGGTCAGTAGGCTCAGTAGGCTCAGTAGGCTCAGTGGGGTCAGTGGGGTCAGTAGGGTCAGTGGGGTCAGTGGGGTCAGTGGGATCAGTAGGCTCAGTAGGCTCAGTGGGGTCAGTGGGGTCAGTAGGCTCAGTAGGGCAGTGGCGTCAGTGGGGTCAGTAGGCTCAGTGGGGTCAGTGGGGTCAGTAGGCTCAGTGGGGTCAGTAGGCGTTAGTGGGGTCAATAGGCTCAGTGGGGTCAGTGGGCTCAGTAGGGTCAGTGGGGTCAGTTAGGGTCAGTGGGGTCAGTTAGGGTCAGTTGGGGTCCCTTGGGTCAGTTGGGTCAGTTGGGGTCCGTAGGGTCTGTGGGGTCAGTTGGGTCAGTGGGTTCTCAGCAGTGCCCTTCCACGCGAGGCCGGCCCCGAACCCGCAGGCCCATGCAGCTGCTACGCTTTCGACGTTCGCTGCACAGCCAAAGAGGTGCACGACGCGGCCAGGCGCCGTCAGTTCCGTGACCTGCGCAGCGCCGGCGGCGCACTGAAGCCGGCAGTTGCTGCTGCTGCTACGACCGCAGAGCCGGCCGCCTGTCCTGCCGGGCCAGACGAGGTGAGATGGATGTTCTCTTGCACTACCTGTAATTAGCATGATAATGTAACTTCATAGAATAATGTAAGGTAACTTTAATTTCCGCAGAGCATTAATGCGTTAGCTAGTCGTTTGGAGTGTCTGCTTCAAGAGCGGACCTGCTGCCTGTGCTCAGACCAGCCAATCAGTATTGTGCTGGTGCCGTGCAGCCACATGCTGAGCTGCCAGGACTGCTCGGCAAAGCTGCTCGAGTGCCCGATTTGCCGGGGACAAATCGCTGGCAAGCAGACTGTTTTGCTTCCTTAAATTAGTTGAGTTTACAAAATTCCCTCGTTTTTCTACTGTAAGTAAGCGAGTAGAGACCTGTCTTCCTTCGAATATTTAGTCTGCAATTTGGCGCTTTGCAAAGCAATGCAGACAACTGGAATCTCGAATTGTTTTGTCTTTTTATTTTTTATGCAAAATTATGCTACGTTTTATGATAGAATGCGAAAAGTATTTCTGCACAGTTTGAAGTGACTTTTTATAACTCTAGACTTTGCGGCACATTGCCTGTTCAATGCAAATTGTACGAGTGAAGAGCGCTTTTCTCAGTTCTTGCTTGCAATTTTCGTTTTTTGCTTTAATAAATTTAAAACGCTATAAAACACGAGTATTTGGCAGTGCAATCAGTTCGTGAGTGATTTTCTACACGTCTAATTTTTTGTAAAAATGAAGTTCAGTTGGACGGGAGAGTGAGCGAGTGGTCAAGCTCGGTGATCTGGTAGGCAAGGGCAGTGATCTGGTAGATAAAAGCAGTGAGCTGGTGGACAAGGGCCGTTAGCTGGTGGACAAGGGCAGTGAGCTGGTGGACAAGGGCAGTCAACTAGTGGACAAGGGCAGTGATCTGGGGGACAAGGGCAGTCAGCTAGTGGGCAAGGGCAGTGAGCTGGTGGGCAAGGGCAGTCAGCTAGTGGGCAAGGGCAGTGAGCTGGTGGGCAAGGGCAGTCAGCTAGTGGGCAAGGGCAGTGAGCTGGGGGGACAAGGGCAGTGAGCTGGTGGGCAAGGGCAGTGATCTGGGGGACAAGGGCAGTGAGGTGGTGGGCAAGGGCAGTGATCTGGGGGACAAGGGCAGTGAGGTTGTGGGCAAGGGCAGTGATCTGGGGGACAAGGGCAGTGAGGTTGTGGGCAAGGGCAGTGATCTGGGGGACAAGGGCAGTCAGCTAGAGCTAGTGAGCAAGGGCAGTGAGCAGATTGTTACAATAAACTTGCATGAGCCGGCTGATCTCAAACTGAACCCGATCTTCCCATCCTTGATGGGCCGGTCATCGGCTAGCTGGTCACGCAATCCCCCCATTTTTCGATTCCCCTTTTCTAACACCTTACAGTACAGCTTTCCCCATGCGATGCAACTGCTAGCTGGGTATCAGAGGTGAGGCGGACAGGCAATGTATCGAAAGCAAGGCGCTGAGAGTGCAGCTGTGCCAGCCGGGCCGGAGTGTCGGGTTTCGGTTCCTCGCGTCCTGCCGGCTAGACCTTCTGCTTATACCATAAGCCTGCGCTGGGCTCAAACGGTTCTCCAAACAGTAGCTGTGTCACGCTCAGAGAGCGAGCTCGGCTTGTGTAAAGCAACAGCTTTTAGGAGAACAGAGCAAATGCAAGGCTAGAAAATAAGTTCAAGCATTTTAGCCACCGTTTTGATTTAGCGTGTCAGGGCTATTTATTTATTTGTTTATTGCCTACGAAATTATTGCCTCCATTTTAATGCGCCATTTTAAAGGGAACAGAAAAGTCAGAAACAAAATAATAGTTTACACAATGGTAGATTGACTGGACTGCAAAGCCAGGCAAAATGCAAGCAAAATTGCAGCCTTCTAAAGATACAAAGTACTCGTACGATATCCAGGGGCCGTCCCAGTAGCGTCGAAGCTTAGAAAACGAGGATGACAAAACAATCTAGCTAGAAGCGAAGACAACGTCACAGCCTTGGTTGCTAGTGACGTCATAGTCAAATGCAAGATAGTGACGGGATTCTCCAGGTGAGGGAATGAAGCTACAGCCAATGGGGAAAAGGATGCATCAAAGCGTCAATCGAGGGTACCGTAGCGTCATCGAGCAGAGTCTAATTAGCTGCACAAATCCGGGCTAAACATCGGTTGTCAAGGTGACAGCCGCGGAACCACCGAGAACGTGACCTTGTAACAGCGGCTGCGTCCGCGGTGGCAGCGGTGGCGGCAGCAGCAGCTCGCGTTCCACCAGCAGCCGCGTCGCTGGCAGGCGGCCGCCACCTCGGCGCTGGTCGCCGGCACCGCGCCAGGAGTCCGGGCGATGCAGCGGGCAGCGGGCGCCGGCGATGGCCGGGTCGCTTCCGCTCGGAGCCCCGCAGCCTGCGCCCTCATCTTCGCTGCTGAAATCGTCACTGTCATCCTCCTGGCCGAGCCGGCCGGCCACGGGGAAATTGGCGCTGCCACCAGCCGGATTGGCGTCGGCACAGACGCCACCGCGCAGCAGAAAAAGCGCCGATGCCGACGCCGACGCCGGATCGCGAGCGTACCGAGGCAGTGCCGTCATGGAGTCGTACGGAGAGCCACAACCGCCCGGCGGTACATAATCGGGCGAGACGCAGCCGCCAGCCGAGCCCCACAGCATCGGCAGCTGCCCCTGCATTGCTGCCATCGGCTGCGTCGACGGTGGCTGCAGCGGCGGCGATGTTGGCGGCGCCTTGTCTGGTGTGTCCTGACTGCGCCGGTAGCGCAGCACGGCGAATACCACGGCCACCAGGGCCAGCAGGAACAGCAGCACGGAGCCGATACCGGCCCAGAGAATCACCGACTGGTCGACAATCTGCTGTTCCCTGACCACCACCGAGTTGGTGGTGTTGGGCCGCTGCACGCACTTCCTGAGGCGGAACTCGGCAGGAGGCTCGGGTTCTCCTTGTGCGCCGAAACAGCGCAGGCCGCGAATCCCGTCGCCGAGGAGTCGCCGCTGCCGCTCCCAGGCGTCCGGCTCGAGCTGGGAGCAGCTGCAGCGGACGGTGACGGAAGCGCCAAGGTCCACACGTGGCGGCGTGGCGCGGCCGGCGGACGCCAGATTGAGCAGGCTGGGCGGTAGGCTGAGCAGCGGGTTGCCGCTGAGGTTCAGCCAGTGCAGGCTGGTGAAGGCGGCCAGCGGGGCGAAATCCGTAGCCGCAGTGATGCGGTTTCTGCTCAGGTCGATCCGCTGCACAAGACTGGCGTTGGCGAGCTTGCCGGCGAATTTGAGGCTGGATATCCGGTTGTCGGCCAGCAGCAGATTGTAGCGCACCGGGTGCACGCTGGCTGGAAGGCGCCGCGGCAAAGCTGAAAGCCCGGCGCCGCGGCATTTCAGTGTCAGCTCGGACGGCATGACGCGCTCGTGCAGCCGCAGCCGGTCGGACAGTCGTCGGTGTGCTCGCAGCGGAGATCCGTATCGGCCAAGCTCGTGATGTTTTTCCTGCTGACATAGCCACCACCTGGGAGGCTGGCGGGGTCGCAGCGCAGGCGGAGCCAGTAAGCCAGCGACAGCGCGTTCCGCCTGGAAAACTCGTCCGGATCCCGGTGAACCCGGCGCAGGAATGACCACGCGGACAGCAGGCGGCAGTCGCAGGTGACCGTCGAGTCGGTGTTGTCGATGTACAAAAACGACCGGAAGGCGTCCCGGTAGAGCTTCAGCGCGTTTACCACGGCGTCAGTGGCCGCGTCAGAGTCGGAGTCCAGGCTGGGCACCGGGAGGCCCCAGAGGGTGCGGCCGTCGGCAAAGGCCTCCGGGCCGATGCGGTTTTGCACGAGCTGCACGGACAGGCGGGCGTAGTAGTTCGGGTCCTGGGTGCGCCGCCAGTTCCGCTCGGCGGCGATCGCGGCCACCTTGTCGGGCGTCCAGCGCCATCGGAGCCGGTCAGTGACGCGGGACACCCGGTTGTAACTCAGGTCGATGTCCTGCAGGCTGGGCAGGCGCACCAGTGAGATGTCCACCTGCTTGATGCGGCAGCGGCTGGCCAGGATCGTCTTGAGCGCCGCGCTGCTGCGGCCTGACTGAGACTGCAGCGCCTCGCTGAGGTAGAGCGACTCCAGCTGGCGGTTGTCGGACAGGTCCAGCTGCTCGAGGCCCGGCAGGCGGAGGAACTGCGAGATGTCGGCCTCGCGAAGGCGGTTGGCCCGCAGGCTGAGCCAGCGCAGGCGGGACAGGCAGCCGGGCCTGTCGGACAGCTGGCCGGCAGGATAGCGGAATTCGGCTATCAAATTCTCGGCCAAGTCCAGGCCGGACAGCTGATCGAACTGGCAGAATCCGGACAGGGGAGCCTCGGACAGTTGGGCGCGGCGCATGGTGAAGTTGAGCACCCGGTCGGGCTGGTAGGCCGTCTCGTGCAGGTGGCAGCGCTCGGGGAAATTGTTGCTGGGCCGGCACTCGTGGGCGGTGAGCATTCGGTAGTCGCCGCCGCCCGAGCTTGACCGAATATTTTTCACCTGGACGCTGTGGCAAAATCGCCAGGGACAGCCGACTGCCACAGGTGGCAGCAGCAACAGCAGAAGCAGCGGCAGCAGCGTCTCCGGCCTCATCGCCAGCTCAGTCAGTCGGTCACGCACACTGGAGCTGCTCCAGTTAAGTTGCGCGCATGGCTTCAAGAAATCGAGAAGATGAAAAGAAGTTTGTTGGTTGCTTGGCACGGCTCAGCAAACAGTAACGGGAGAGGCTGGGGATGCAATCGAAGCAGTCCTGGCAGGAGTTGCAATGGGCGGCGTTGGCTCGGCGGAGCGCAGAGCAGAAGTCAGATTATACTGGCAACGGCAAGGGAGTTTGCAGCCGGGCTCTGACGAATATTGCAGGGAATCGCTGAGCAAATTTTCGCATTACCTCTTCTTATCTTCTCTCTCTCTCCTCAAGCCCTGTTCAATCGGGGCGAATTGCTGTGTGTGTTTGTCTCCAGCCAACCAGAGGGCAGGTGGGCCAAGCAGGGGTGGGCGGGGCAGGTGGCTCGCAGCTGCATACAGAGATTAGGCGGGACGGAGGGCTCCGCTTGGCAGCAGGTGAGACACACAGCGCCCTGTGGAGCCGTGCCAGCGCCTCACTAACCCCCCTCCGCCCCCCGCCCCCGCACACTGCCGAACTTGTCGGCCACTTTGAAACTTGAGGCACTTCGCTCATCTGTGCTTTCTCAATGCTCACGCACCCACTTGTGGGCGTAGAGTTAGAACTCAATTTTTGCGGTCCTGTTTTTTTAGCAAAGCCGAGCTTGAGCTCGACTGGCAGGCAGTCCCGGCGCGCCACCTACGCATTTTTAGCGCTGATGTCACGCGGCGTGACTATTAATAGAAACAAATTTTATTGCTTTTTATTTCGCTCTCATGACGAAACACCAAGCCGGACGCTTCCATTCAGATAAAAGCAGAGTTTGAAGCCTCTCCGTCCAGGCTGCATGACTGCTGTTAAATTGCTTCTCGTTATTGTAGTTTGCAAATTATGAACTATGACATCAACTTCAAGCTCCGAAACGGCTGCTGAGATGGGAATGATGAGGCAAAAAATGATTATATCAATCCTGTTATACTAATGAGCGATGTGTTAAGCTGTCTTTGCTGCCAAATATGCTAAGTGCCGCCGAAAGCTGTCGTATGGCGCTTAGGGTGTCGGTGGCAGCAAAGCTTTCAGATGTCAGGGAGGCGTCAGATGGAGCAGGGAGGCGCCAAAAGGGGCAGGAAGGCGCCAAATGGGATAGGGGGCGCCAAATGGGACAGAGAAGCGCCAAATGGGACAGAGAGGCGCCAAATGGGACAGGCAGGCGCCAAATAGGACAGAGAGGCGCCAAATGGGACAGAGAGGCGCCAAATGGGACAGAGAGGCGCCAAATAGGACAGAGAGGCGCCAAATGGGACAGAGAGGCGTCAAGTGGGACAGGCAGGGGCCAAATAGGACAGAGAGGCGCCAAATGGGACAGAGAGGCGCCAAATAGGATAGGGAGGTGCCAAATAGGATAGGGAGGCACCAAATGGGATAGAAAGGCGCCAAATGAGACAGGAAGGCGCCAAATGGGACAGATAGGCGCCAAATAGGATAGGGAGGCGCTAAATGGGACAGAAAGGCGCCAAATGGGACAGAGAGGCGTCAAATAGGATAGGGAGGCGCCAACTGGGACAGAGAGGCGCCAAATGGGACAGATAGGCGCCAAATAGGATAGGGAGGCGCCAAATGGGACAGAGAGGCGCCAAATGGGACAGATAGGCGCCAAATAGGATAGGGAGGCGCCAAATGGGACAGAGAGGCGCCAAATGGGACAGAGAGGCGCCAAATAGGATAGGGAGGCGCCAACTGGGACAGAGAGGCGCCAACTGGGACAGAGAGGCGCCAAATGGGACAGATAGGCGCCAAATAGGATAGGGAGGCGCCAAATGGGACAGAGAGGCGCCAAATGGGACAGAGAGGCGCCAAATAGGATAGGGAGGCGCCAACTGGGACAGAGAGGCGCCAAATGGGACAGATAGGCGCCAAATAGGATAGGGAGGCGCCAAATGGGACAGAAAGGCGCCAAATGGGACAGAAAGGCGTCAAATGGGACAGGGAGGCGCCCAAAGATGTTTGGGGCGCCACATCCAGTCGGGGCGGAGCTTGGCGACAGCAGCGGTTAGATCTGTGCCGAAGCGAGGGGCAGTGCGTCTGCCACTCACAGGCGTTTAGCAGGGCTCGTCTCTGACTAGGACTGCATTGTAAACATCTGCATGGTCCTCAGGGTCATCTGCACCACATTTTTACAGCAAAGAAAGTGCTGCGGCTAATGCACACGGGGTAGTAGTGCATGGCGGAGCCATCAATTATTAAGCGCTGATGGCGAAAAGTCGCAATTGGGCCGCCCATTAAGTAGAATTATCAGGATTGGCTCGAAACTACAAGTAGAAATTCTGCTCGAGTAAAAGCCAGCCGTTTTTGGTTACTTTCCATTGGGATGCGGGATCGGGATGCTGCATGCGGGATCGGGGGTCGCCATCATAAACCCGAAAAATCACAACTCCGAAAGCACTTCCCATCACAAACCCGAAATATCATAACTTCGAAAACCAAAATAGTGTTGGACATTGCTAGAACTTTCGGAGTTATGATATTTCGGGCTTGTGATATTTCGGGTTTATGATATTTCGGGTTTATGATATTTCGGGTTTATGATATTTCGGGTTTATGATATTTCGGGTTTATGATATTTCGGGTTTATGATATTTCGGGTTTATTATATTTCGGGTTTATAATATTTCGGGTTTATGATATTTCGGGTTTATGATATTTCGGGTCTATGATATTTCGGGTTTATGATATTTCGGGTTTATGATATTTCGGGTTTATGATATTTCGGGTTTATGATATTTCGGGTTTATGATATTTCGGGTTTATAATATTTCGGGTTTATGATATTTCGGGTTTATGATATTTCGGGTTTATGATATTTCGGGTTTATGATATTTCGGGCTTGTGATATTTCGGGTTTATGATATTTCGGGTTTATGATATTTCGGGTTTGTGATATTTCGGGTTTATGATATTTCGGGTTTATGATATTTCGGGTTTATGATATTTTGGGCTTGTGATATTTCGGGTTTATGATATTTCGGGTTTATGATATTTCGGGCTTGTGATATTTCGGGTTTATGATATTTCGGGTTTATGATATTTCGGGTTTATAATATTTCGGGTTTATGATATTTCGGGTTTATGATATTTCGGGTTTGTGATATTTCGGGTTTATTATATTTCGGGTTTATTATATTTCGGGTTTATAATATTTCGGGTTTATGATATTTCGGGTTTATGATATTTCGGGTTTATTATATTTCGGGTTTATGATATTTCGGGCTTGTGATATTTCGGGTTTATTATATTTCGGGTTTATGATATTTCGGGTTTATGATATTTCGGGTTTATGATATTTCGGGCTTGTGATATTTCGGGTTTATTATATTTCGGGTTTATGATATTTCGGGTTTATGATATTTCGGGTTTATGATATTTCGGGTTTATTATATTTCGGGTTTATGATATTTCGGGTTTATGATATTTCGGGTTTATTATATTTCGGGTTTATGATATTTCGGGTTTATGATATTTCGGGTTTATGATGGAAAGCGCTTTTCCGAGTTGTGATTTTTCGCGTTTGTGATGCCCCCGGGGATGGGGACGTTGGATCGGAAAGCGAAATCGAGATCGGGATCCCAATCGGGGTGTGGGATCGGGATGTGGGATTGAGATGCGGGACCGGGATGCGGGGTCGGGATGTGGGATCGGGATGTGGGATCGGGATGTGGGATCGGGATGTGGGATCGGGATGCGGGATCGGGATGTGGGATTGGGATGTGGGATCGGGATGCGGGATCGGGATGTGGGATTGGGATGTGGGATTGGGATGTGGGATCGGGATGTGGGATTGGGATGTGGGATCGGGATGCGGGATCAGGAACGGAATCCTGGATGTCAAACCTGGATGTCTATTTTTTTTCAGATCGCAAACCCGTGTAGCTGAATAATCTTTTTGATTCGAATTTCTGTTTTTCAGTTTTAAAGAAATTTGAGTTTTTCTGCCTCAGCTTTCGTGACTGCTCTTTCGTCTAGCGGAGAGGCTGCTCTTCTAGCCTGCAAAATATTCCCCTTTTTTGCACGATTTCACTCAGCGATTTTGTCTTCTACTTCTTTTCTAATCTCGTACCAGCGTCTACCGTGCCTTCTAGCCTAAAAATACTGTTCACTTTAATCCCCACCCCAATAAACTCGAATCCCCACCCCGATAAACTCGAATCCCCACCCCAATAAACTCAAATCCCCACCCCAATAGACTCGAATCCCCACCCCAATAGACTTGAATTCCCACCCCAATAAACTCGAATCCCCACCCCAATAGACTTGAATCCCCACCCCGATAGACTTGAATCCCCACCCCAATAAACTCGAATCCCCACCCCGATAAACTCAAATCCCCACCCCAATAGACTTGAATCCCCACCCCAATAGACTCGAATCCCCACCCCAATAGACTTGAATCCCCACCCCAATAAACTTGAATCCCCACCCCAATAAACTCGAATCCCCACCCCGATAAACTCGAATCCCAATCTCAATCAGGTGATTTTGATCCCCCACGCCCCCATTTATTCTTTCCTGGCGCACAAGGAGCAAAATATTTTCATAAGAGCAGATCAATAAATCTCCATGTCAGAACAGCCGAGAATTCAACTGGATGCTGGCCAGATGCAGTTACTGTAAACAATGTCCCCTATATTATAATTTTTCAGCCCTTTCACAAACAGCAGCCGAAAATGACCCAGCCCTCACCTGATGGTGTCGAAAGAGAAGCAAGAAAATCGAAAACTGCAGCAGCAGCAAAACTAATGACAAGAAAGGCAGACTTGAGTAAGGCCTGATGAAGCTGTCTTGTATTCGGAAGCTGGATCGGAGACGGGGGTCTACAGTTGCATGTGAATTCGGTTCTGCCCGCATCAAGTCATTCGCTGACACACAGACAGGGCGGGGCGATGCGGAAGCTGAATAAGTTGATGAAGCAGCCTTGAGCTGAGGGTGAGAGCGCGGCCAAGGCGTACTTGAACTGAAATCTGGACTGGCAAACTGCACCCCTGAAACCTTCGTTTATTACAAGAGAACACCGGAAGCAGTTTGCTTTAGCTTTGTCTGCAGCACAGTGGAAATTCAGAGATCTGACTCACTGGCCAACTTCAAAGCAGGATTGATCAACAGAAATTTAAAGTTCAACCACAGTTCAACCGCTTTTAGCGGAACATCCTTTGGTCTTCACTGAACAGAAATTCACAAATCATTTCTCAGTTTTAGTAGCAGAGCGGAAATCGACCAGGGGCTTGTCGCGTGACGTAGATGCCAACCCTGAAGGTACAAATAGCTCGTAATTATATTCGCTGGACAGTCGGGGACGCTGTACAAGCCTGCACATCCGTGAGCGTGTGCGGAGCCTGACTTCAGAGTAAAAAAGACAGTGAAATTGAGTTGCGAGTCCGGATGTCTCGTCTTAAAACTCCTCGGCCGGGCTGTAGACCCGCACGGATCTGCATGGCCCCGATCTCTTTCGCAGGCAGCCTCGAGTCCGCGCGTCCTTCTCCCCAGCTATTCCGCGCTCATTTTTTCGCAGATTAGCCAAATTTAAGCTGCCTGCACTTCATCAAGGTCTATTCCCAGATACAGCCAGTCTCCCCCCAACTAATCATCTGCGAGCGACTTCCTCCGTCTTCTTTCAAGGCAGATTATTAAAAAATATATCTTTTTTCTTAAATTGCTCTGCTAGCGGAAATGTCTCAATACGTACGAGTAAGGAGCACCCGGCTGTCACGATACTCGCCAATTTCTAAGCAAAGATGAATAGGAAGACAAAAATCAACAATAAATAAATTTAATTTAACGACGCGTTTCGCACGATACTGTGCATCTTCAGGTTTATTTTTGAGCGAAAGAAACGAGTGTGATCGGCAGTAAATAAATAATATTTGAAGTACAGGTTTGTTGGTCCAAAAGTCGAGAGGCAAAGTCCAGGGACGGAATGATAGCGATATAGTTAGAAGTATATAATGTACATCCAGTGTCCCCTCCCTCAGAACACACGGAGAACATGTCCCGCGCCACTGTGTTGGAGTTGAGTGTTGAGGTTGGGGGAATGCGCTTTAATCTACAGCGCTTCAAGTATCTGGAGTTTGGAGTCAAATGAGCATTGAGCAACGACTTTGAAGCGCTCTTCGGGTTTGCAGTTGGAGCAACAATTACACTCTAAGAGATGGTTTTGGATAGCCGACGGTTTCAGCCAGTGCTCCCTGATTCTAGTGTGCAGGTGCCTTTTTGTCTTCCCCACGTAGGAGACGCTCTGGTCATCAGAGCAGTTGAACTGATAAACGACACCAGCACGAAGAGCACAGGGAACACGTGACTTCAACCGACCGACAAAGTTGTCAACCTTAGCAGAACGAAAGATGACCAGAGGTTTTTCAGGTTTATGAACCTCACAGACCCCGTAGAGCTGACCAAGTTGGCTCCCACTGGGCAGGATGTGCTGGTAAGTGCTTTTATCCATGAGCTTTACGGGGTTCTGTAAGGTTCATAAACCTGAAAACCTCTTAGACCAATCGTCTATGATTAACACCGCTGAATATGAGCTGGCCAAGTATCTGGATTCCCCCATCAAGCCTCTCATTCCGTCTTACTTGCCAATCTTACTTGCCAAGCGAGCAACTTTACCTGAGTTTTACTTTCAAATCTAAGCAAAGAAATTTAATAACTCAGGTAAGAATCACCACATTTTCGCGTTCACCTTTAGAGACCGTCGTGAGGCTACGCGCGAAAGAGCAAGTGAATGTAAGAGCAACTCACTCTACTGACAGTAAATGAATCAGGGTAATTTTAGAAAAAAACTTTGCAAACAATCAAATTTAAGAAATGTCGGGTATAGACCAAAAAAGCAATATCCGCAAGAGCGCTGTGGTCACCATGGCGCAACGCTTTCGGTCGATTGACTGCGGTCAAGCGGACAATTGACTGCGGTCAAGCGGACAAAATGACTGCGGACAATTGACTGCGGTCAAGCGGACAAAATGACTGCCGACCGACAATTGACTGCCAACAAAATGACTGCCGACAATTTGACTGCGGCGATTTGATTGCGGACAAAATGACTGCCGACAACTGACTGCGGTCAAGCGGACAAAATGACTGCCGACAATTTGACTGCCGACAAAATGACTGCCGACAATTTGACTGCCGACAATTTGACTGCCGACAAAATGATGCTCCTAAAGTTTAGCACGTTTTTACTCTTTCACCTTAAAATGTGTCGTTCGGTGAAATATTATATTGATGTTATTTATTGTTGTCAAGATGTTAATTAGAATAACGCAGAACAGAATACACTTCCTGTGTAAATACAGACTGCAATTCTAAAGGCACAAGTGGAACACTTTTTGTTTCTTGGAAAAACCTATATATAATAAAAGATTCCTTTTAATCTTGGAGGTCTAAGAAAGGGTGCTAAATCGATTTTGGAAAGGATCACTTAGGGCCAAAGATTCGAGATTCCCCCAGAGACCACCGCTAAAACGGTTGGGAATTCTTAAAATGCGCGTTTAATTTCATTTTGGATACTCCTGAGTGCAGGGAATCCAAGCTTAGGGATATAGGATCTTTCTGATCTATCGATTTCAGAACCCCAGAAACGTGGAGCCAAAGGCAATGCAGGATTGCAGTCAGTCTGAGCCTGACACAGAGGAAGAGATCCTGAATTGAAATTGCAAAATTGCAAATTGCAATCCCTCAGGGAGGCAGTCTGGGTCAAAAGGCCTGTCCGCTCAGTTTCGCTCCAATTTCCAGAGGAAAAGTCGTCCAGCACGACATGGGAGAATGTTTTGTGCAATTTCGATACCGTGAGAGATATGGCTGCATAAGGCCTGACACGGGCGTGTAGAATATTCAGTCCTTATCAATTCGGCCAATGTAGCTCACTCAGTGGTGGGACTGAGAGGCAACCATTTTTTTCGCGCCATTAAAAAATATTCGCGCCGTCCAAAATTTCCTGCCCAGTGCCCCGCACTACTAAATTTCCTTTTATGCAGCCTTGGGGTCCCTTGTTACGATAGTATAGTTAATTAATGGTCTATTATAAATATTTTTTAATATCGTAAATTACGATCTTACGAATTTACTCTAATGAATGAAGTGGACACTTTTAACGAAGTTTTGACAGAGCGTCACGTTTATTTGTCATTGTCGCAAAGTAGATATACTTTTTTCGTGAAACACAAGTCCTCTCACTCACTTTCAGAAGTTTCAGTATTCGTGGTTCAGGCTCGTAGCAAAAGAAGCAGAATAAGAGGTTGTATGTAAAAGACGAAGCAGATCAGATTGGTATGGAATACGGATCCATCCGTACATTGAAAGTAATGGGACCACGGATCAGTCAAAAGTATAATAACAAATATTTAAAAACATTCTTAGTATTGGCACTTAACAGTTCTTTACATAAAATGGCATCTGCTTTCTTGCTTATTTGACTTTTGAGAAAAAAAATCGACTTTAACACTAAATTTCGCTTATCCGTAGATCCGATGTAGATTCGATCCGCTCCGTCTTTTACATACCACCAAATAAGATGACAAGAAATTTTATTCCTACTTATATGCGCATTAAATTCACTGTGATAACCAGTTCTAAACACAGTAGCATGGAGTCACATAGAGCATGATTGCATGAAGCGCACATCAATTGTGTCTGAACTTTTTCTGCATAATACCTGCAGGCAGAAGAGTTGACACCGACTGCTCAACAGCCCGTCGCTTGAGAATGCTTTGCGCCAGTTTCTCAGACTCCTTCATCTTCTTTCGTTGCAGCTTCTCTTGTTGCTTCTCTTGTCGCAAGCGTCGCAAGCGTCGCAAGCGTCGCAAGCGTCACATATGCCTACCTACCTACCTACCTCGTAGTTACCTCCTAGCGAGTCACCACACTATATTTTGTGCAAAAAAACAGAGCTAGTGGAGTTATATTTATGTTCTGTAGGGAAGCTAAGAATGCATCTTGCTCGATACAAGCCCAGAGCCACACTTGAAAGAAAATGAAGTTGCAGCATAAACCGCACACACTAAATATAAATCCGCGCCATTCACGCCTCAAAATCCGCGCCACACCTGAAAAATCGCGTATTCGCGCCATCTTTACTGAAATTCGCGCCTCAGTCCCACCACTGAGCTCACTAAGCAATCGTTCATTTGCTGACTGTTGGAGACTGCCGCTCTGTCATGGGGCATTTCAATGCGGCTTGCTCTACTCTACGCCGAGACCTGGACGCTGACGGACGAGCGAGCGAGCGATAAATGTGGTGCTGTATGGCGCCGGCCTGGCCCTTCTCCAAGCGACTTGTTGCGTCGCCGTCGGCGACATCAGCTGGCAGACCACATCATCCGCGCCGAGTGGTACTGCCCAGTAGTATGACTTTTTTGCACACCCTCTTAACTTAACTTTGAAATGGGGCTTCTAATGTATTTTCAAATGATTTTTCCTCACTACAACAGTTCCGCACTTAACTGGCTCACCCTTGCCGCAAGCCTGCCACCTCCCATAACTCTCCAATGGCGGGCGCAGCCGGCCGCCCCCACTAGTCGATTTCTATTCAACCAAGGCGAAAGACAGGGCTTCTGATGTTTATTATCCGCAATTTTTGACGCAGCATCAGAACGTATACATGTAATCGGTATCCAAGAGCACTAACAGTATATTCTTTGAGTATAAGCAGAATAAGTAACAGAAGTGAAATATAATGTGTATGAGTATTTGTTCTAATCGCCCGGATTACCGTATACCACACACCCTCTGCACCGGCCACGTCCCCGGAGGTTGTTCTGCTGATGCTTAAAAGGAGAGACATCTTGGTCTCTTTTACAGAGCAGAATTCATTTGATAAAAAAGGGTAACATGCCTGCACTCGCAAAGTTGTGAACTCCTTCACCAGTTCGTCCGTCAGGCAGTTCACTTTTTGAGACCAGGCGCTCCACAATTGGGTACGAGTGTCATATGGCAAAGACTAAGTGGTAATTGATGGGTGATTTGTTGTGAGTTGATTGTAGGGCGAACGAGCCTTGAAAATTCAAGCTTTGTTGTTGTTGTTGTTGTAAAATTCAAAATTCAATATTTTTCAACTCTTACCATTTCTAATGGAACGTGCGAGTTTGCGACCTGGAACATCTTTGTGGTCTTGTAGGGATCACCGGCGCAGTTCCGTACCGTTGGTGCCACTGCAGATACCCTACGGCCTACGCGAATTGACAGAAGCAGATGTTGAAACAGAATAAATAATGTCACAGCTCGTACTTTGTGTAAAACGTTGCAGCAAAAAGGAGTTTTTTCCGTATTCGTTTTTGGACATACCCACCAAGATTGACAACTCTACGCAGTTACCAAGGTAGGACGAATTCTTCAATAAACTTGCAATTCAGATATCACACTAAACCAGATAGATCAAGATTTCTTATCCCCCCCCTCAACTTTTCATGCCATGCTCTGCCCAGTCTCTCTTGATTAAGCATCGCCTGACTTTTCATTTCAATTCCTCATGAAGCTAATCTCAAAGACAAGTTTTTACCGTGTTGACAAGGTGGCCAAAGGTAGGAACACACCAAGTTTTCTATTGACAATAAAATCCTACCTTCTTGAAGCAGTCGTTGAGTGTCTTGACAGTCCTGCGTGCTAATGGGCTGAAAAACTAACTGACATTATGCTGGAATTTCATTGGCCCGCAGAGCATTCGGCAGCAACACAGCAACACTGTAAATGGAATCGCCACACAATGTGATGTTTCTCTGATTTGCTGGCATTGGAAGAAGTCCGGATGTAATAATATAAAAAGCAGTAATGTTACATGGAGGAATAAAGTAAGCTTTAATTAGACTTATAACGTTCACGGACGGAGAACGATATCAAACCAACAGAATCTGACGGAGCAACAGAAGCTACTGGCAGAGCAGTAGTTGGAATTGAATCCTCGGATAAAAGAATCCATGGAAAGTAGAACAGAGTCCACTGACGGAAGAATAGGATGGGCAGACGACGCCGGCCGACCACCGACGCGTCTTCGCTGCCTCGCCTGGCCTTCGTCGCGTTCTCCGAGGCTGCAACAGAAGCAGCGGGCATCGCCGTCCCTCGAACACTGTAGCAATCACCTTCGCCGCATCGCCCAGCTAGAGGCATCACCAGGTTGCGCCGACGAGCTTCAGCGTGTTCGACTCGGCCTGGCCTGTCAGTTGCAGCCCAGCTTGATGGCCTGGGTTCGACTCCGCCGATGCCTGTTGGCTCTCGCAGCCGCAGCGCTGATCGGCGGCCTCACCTACGGCCTGGCCAGGGCGAGGGACCCCGGCTGGATGACATCGGGCAGCTGGACGCGTCTGCCAATCTCGACTGGCTGATCGGCACGCCACTGTTGCTGTTCGGCGCCCTGGGGCTGCTGCTGGCCGCCCAAGCCGTGGCCTGCCGCCTGCGGCTGGTCAGCCTGCGACTGCACAGGCGGCTGGCCGCCCAGCTGCCTCTCATGACGGCCGTCGCCAGCCCGAATCCGAATTCTACTTCTAATTTGAATCCAAATCCGAATTCGAATTCCAACAAAACCCGGAATTCACCCGGACACCA
Organism: Macrostomum lignano; assembly: GCA_002269645.1. Lineage (NCBI taxonomy): Eukaryota > Metazoa > Platyhelminthes > Macrostomidae > Macrostomum > Macrostomum lignano. The sequence goes on along the minus strand of NIVC01003434.1, from coordinate 36,522 downwards.
GCGGAACCGCCACCCGAATCCGGTCCCGGCCGAGTCACCAGCATCAGTTCTGGTCAACCCGGCCTGCACTCGATTCGAGTAGCCCAGCTGCAATCTGTGCACATAAAATCTGCATTTTCTACACAGCTTTGCACTACCGCGGATGCGCTACAAAAACTGGCAACCGAAAATCCCAGTCCGGCCATAAAATTATTGATGAAGCAGGCGGGATGCTGCCTAGGAATAAAAGCTGGGATAAACTAAATCTTACAAGAGAAGCATCTCGTAAGAGTAGGAGGGAACCCTGCTGAGAACAGCTAGTCTGTGCGTGTCGGCCAAATATATTGCATACCACTGTGGAAGAGTGTCCCAGAAAAAGTACAAAATTTACTGATAGTCATATACAAGCAGAATCCTGACACATTCATGCATATATATTTCTAATCCAAGCAGCGATACAATACATCTCATCTAGATACAATACATCTCATCTAGATACAATACATCTCATCTAGATACAATACATCTCATCTAGATACAATACGTCTCATCTAGATACAATACATCTCATCTAGATACAATACATCTCATCTAGATACAATACATCTCATCTAGATACAATACATCTCATCTAGATACAATACATCTCATCTAGATACAATACATCTCATCTAGATACAATACATCTCATCTAGATACAATACATCTCATCTAGATACAATACATCTCATCTAGATACAATACATCTCATCTAGATACAATACATCTCATCTAGATACAATACATCTCATCTAGATACAATACATCTTATCTAGATACAATACATCTCATCTAGATACAATACATCTCATCTAGATACAATACATCTCATCTAGATACAATACATCTCATCTAGATACAATACATCTCATCTAGATACAATACATCTCATCTAGATACAATACATCTCATCTAGATACAATACATCTCATCTAGATACAATACATCTTAAAATGGACGGAAGCAGTCAAGTTAGAGAAAAATCAACAGCGATACAGCACCAGAGAATTCTGAAACCAAATAATAGAATTATTGATTGACTATGTAAAAACAGCTTTAAAAATCAAATCAAATAATTATTGAACTATTTGCGATTTTATGCGCGCAATCAGCTACTAACAACGGCTAGTAGGTGAGTAAGGGTTTTTCTAAACAATTCTAAGAAAATATATAGAAAAAAGCAATGGATTGCAAGCAAAGCTAGCTCGTATTTAACAGATTAAGATAAGGTTTGATTTAAACGAGAATTCAAGGCGGTTCTCAGAGATGACAGGGCAGACAGCAGCAGCCTGGTTTCAGCCGGTATCTTGCGGATGCTCTAGCGATAAATTTACTCAACAACCTGCTAGCAGGGCGGCGCATCCTTAAGCACGCCGAACACCACGCTGAGCAGGAAGCCAACCACCGCGCCGACTGCTGCGCCAGCCTGCGTGGCGACGCCAGTCAGACGCAGCCAGCGTCGGCCCTCGCCGCTGCTACCGCCCTCGCTGACGCTGGCAGCGATGCAGGCCTTGGCGAAGCTGAACAGCCCCGACGCGGCTGTCCAGCCGATGATCATGAGGGCGGCGCCAAGGCCGCCGTGCAGCAGAGGCGGCGTCGGTGACATAGCGGCCAGCGTGGTGACGTAGCCGCTGGCCAGACAGCCGGCGGCCACCAGAGCCAGCAGGCTGCGGGCAGTCCGGGCCCGCCAGGCAAAGGTGGCAAAGCAGGCCAGGGGGTTGGCCAGGTTGGCCAGGGTCACGGCCAGGTGGTAGGCGCTGTAGCCGTATGGCAGGGCAGAGTAGGACTGCAACGAGGGCAGCAGGCCGGTGCCCCAGGCGTTCAGCAGGGCCACCAGGCAGAGCAGGAAGGCGCGATTGGGTGCGCTGCCGCTTCGGCGAGGCTGCCGAAGGCTGGTGGTCTCGTCCGGGTGTTGCGATGGCTGGCATCGGGCTGAGGGGATACCTGAATGGGGGGGGGGTTGAATCGCTGCAAGCACAGTCTTGGAGTCAAATTACCGCAGGGTCTACTACATCCGGTAGCTCAACCGGAAATTACTTCGGTTCGTGATGTACCCGGAAAAAACTCGGGAAAATGTTTCTGATATTATAAAGTTCTCCTCAGTAGTTTCTCATCCTCCTACTTTTCATTGTCTAAACGCCGAATAAACTTGAGATAGGCCACCCACCTGGGCTCCGGAGGCGGCCATCTGCTGCTCAGTCTTCAATGGCGGCCTATTAGCCAGCTTAAACGGCCAGGCGGTGAGCAGCCAGAAGGCCAGCAGGCTGTAGCAGAGCATGCCGCACAGCAGGCCGTAGAATGCGCCCACAGAGTAGCGGGGCGGCGCGTACTCCGGATGCGTGCCGTTGATGCACTCTGGGGCGCCGCCCGAGCCCTGGGAATGATAAATAGGTCGGCTTTCTAAGAAAATATCGGCGTTCTAATGCTTCAACATTGAAGCAGTTTATCACCCAGTCGGTTCTGGACTATTTATGGTAACTTTGTAAAGGCCTTTTTAATATGCAAGTATCAAAAAACTGTTTTTTCGATACATATCGGCAGAAAAGTTTCCTGAGCAATACAAGCTTAAGACAAGCTTATCTTTTAAGCACCGATATGCATAGAAATTAGAAACCTAGGTATGAGTAGGTAGGATGAGAAGTAGAGTGCAAAGTAGCCTACTCTAAGTAGCAATATTGAGCAGTGTGAGAAGGAGTTGATTTAGTTAAGTAGACCCACCAACCAAAAAGCGAGCGAAGGTGCCTACCCTCAGTTTCTGCTTTCATCGAAAATATAATTGCAATTTCGTGTGTTCATTGTGTTGAAATTTTTTGTAGTAATTACTGTTCGATAACGATAAGGCGGCACTTATACGCTGCCGCACCTGTGCGCCATGGCTTATGCCGATGGGGCCTTGGTTCTTAGCCGTTGAACTGCGCACTTTCGCCAACATATTTATGGCCTACAAGAAAAAGCTTGACTAAATACAATGACCAAATGACTTTTCATTGTACAGCAAGGCCAGCAGACTGTAGCGATTCTTATCTTTAACCGCTGAGTGCTGCATAATAGCAGTGCCGATTGACCTGCAGTCCGCTTTCTATAAGCTGCGAAGTGCGAAGCATTAGAATACAGTAATTTTTCTTAGCATCAAGCACACCAAATACTTCACGTGGAATGCTTTTTTGGATACATAAACTTATGAGGCTCATACTGACGCACTTGAATCTGCAGATAGTATGAGATTTGCTAGCCTAAGTTTATTAGCGAGAAATTTGCCTGCCGAAATCTGCTAGCCGAATTTGCTGCCTTGTTCTCTTATTTGCTGTTTGTTTTCATATCGACAAGTTAATCAGCCGCTTTGATTCGTACGAGTATAAATATATAGCTCGTACTGCCACTGACAGCTACTAGCAAGCTTCGGCTAGCAAATTTCCTGTTAGCAAACTTGATACTGCCTCTCCGCTCTGCCTCAGCGCTTGAATCTGCCTCTCCGCTCTCCCTCAGCGCTTGAATCTGCCTCTCCGCTCTCCCTCAGCGCTTGAATCTGCCTCTCCGCTCTGCCTCAGCGCTTGAATCTGCCTCTCCGCTCTGCCTCAGCGCTTGAATCTGCATCTCCGCTCTCCCTCAGCGCTTGAATCTGCCTCTCCGCTCTCTCCCCAGTGCTTGAATCTGCCTCTCCGCTCTCCCCAATCCCTTAATCTGCCTCTCCGCTCTCCCCAGTTCTCGAATCTGCCTCTCCGCTCTCCCCAATCCCTTAATCTGCCTCTCCACTCTCCCCAGTGCTTGAATCTGCCTCTCCGCTCTCCCCAATCCCCGAATCTACCTCTCCGCTCTCTCCCAGTGCTTGAATCTGCCTCTCCGCTTTCCCCAGTTCTTGAATCTGCCTCTCCGCTTTCCCCAATCCCCGAATCTGCCTCTCCGCTCTCTCCCAGTTCTTGAATCTACCTCTCCGCTCTCACTCAGACCATCACGGCAAGACCCAGTCAATGGACTCACCTGTATCAATGCCAGCAGCCCTGGGATCAGTCCGCCAACTCCTTCGCCAACGTACAGGGCGCTCAGATACGCGGTGGGATAGGCGGACATGTAGCTGAGATAGACAACAGAGGAGGAGCAGTCTACCAGGGACAGGGTCAGCACTACCAGCATGAGTGGAAGGCTGCGACCGTCGATGGTGATTGGCCAGACGAAGGCGAGCACAAGCAAAGCCACGGCGCCAGTCGCATTGATGACGAACACGCCTGCCCGGTCAGTGAATTTGCCGCGGCTAAGCCGGCTGGCCAACAGGAAGGCGGCCGGGCCGATGTTGCCCAGCTGCACAATCACGGCCAGGTAGGACGGCAGCGACCAGCCCTCCGGCAGGCTCTTCACCATCAGCGGCAGCTGGTTGAACACGCCATTGATGTCGATCCAGGAGCCCAGGGCGAAGCTGCCAATTAGAAAGCAGGCCAGCATTGACAGACGCGGTGGAGCTGGGCGCGGTGAAGGAGGCGCCTCAGGCCGCTCAGACATGGACGGCAGCGACATGGACTGTCTGCTGGCTGGCGCTTTTGGCTCCTGTCAGTCCGAGTCGAATTTGGGGAATTGAGCAGCCGCATGCCAAAATCATCTCTGATTACTAACAAAAATTGAATTCATCAGGTGGCTCAACCTGAGGATCAGGGAGGGTGACAATGGCCTGGTCTGAGGATCTGAGAGGGTGACAATGGCCTGGTCTGAGGATCTGAGAGGGTGACAATGGCCTGGTCTGAGGATCTGAGAGGGTGACAATGGCCTGGTCTGAGGATCTGAGAGGGTGACAATGGCCTGGTCTGAGGATCTAGGAGGGTGACAATGGCCTGGTCTGAGGATCTGAGAGAGTGACAATGGTCTGGTCTGAGGATCTGAGAGAGTGACAATGGCCAGGTCTGAGGATCTAGGAGGGTGACAATAACCTACTCTGAGGATCTGGGAGGGTGACAATGGCCCAGCCTAAGGATCTAGGAGAGTGACAATGGCCTAGTCTAAAGGGTCTGTGGGGGTGACAATGGCCTAGTCTAAGGGTCTAGGAGAATGGCAATGGCCTAAGGGTCTAGAAGTATAGTGACCTAGCCTAAAGGCTTTGGAAGTCATAATCTAGCCTAAAGACTAGGCTTTATACAAAGGGATTCCATTGACATCAGAATTGTCCAAATAATGCCTTGAACTTTTAGACAAACATTTAACATTATAGCTTTAAAATCAAATCCTAGGTAAAAAGTTTAATTCTTTTTATGTAATATTATTCAAATTAAAAAAATAACACCTCAAAATTTGACTTTAAGTGCAATATAATACCTAACATCTAGATAAAAGCTTTCAAAAGTGTGGTTGAACCTTAGACTACATTGTTCTAATAGGATAATAGCCTAGTCTAAAAAAATAGCATACTAGCTTAAGAACCTTAGAGATTAAGAAATCTAAAAGTAAAAGATAAGAGATACTATACTTAAAAAATAAAATACATAAAACTGGCTAATGCTGGACTAATGTCATTTTTTCCTATATTTAGATTAGAAGAATATAGGCCTTGGCTTAATGTTCATCAAACCACATTAACTTTTTATCAAGTCCTTTCATATTACCATTTGACTTAAATGTAGTTGATATAAATATAGCTATAAAAAGTTAAATCAAACTTTTGATTGGAATGCAATATGCTTAAATAGAAACTTTAATATAAAATGAGATATATAATAATCATATATGAAAGTTATGGTTTAGACTATAGAGGTCTAATAGCAAGTAGTTTTCAACTATTACTAGAACTCTTTTACTTCTTTTGCAGTGGTACAACCATGGGGATAGAATTTAGATAGTTAAACTTATAGGCAAAGACCTGAAAAAAATCAAAGGGGAGACCAAGCAAACTTACCAAAATATAGAGCCACTCTTTTTCTACCCTTTTTGGTCTTTACCCTCTAAAATCTGCCCACCCTCAACAAATTTCTGGTTGCCTTACCATTCTTTTGATACCAAAGTAATAAAAAGTATAAACCTAGCTAGCTGAGCTATAAGTTTTAGGCTTTAGCTATACTCTATAGATAGGCACCTACTAGTTTATGAAAATTGATATAAATAGAAAGCTTTATTACCTAAAAATTGATATCATAGCAATAATTTTTTATGATGTCTATGTTGATATCTAGATTTTATATTGAAATTGGCATTATAAATGTCAATACTACAATAGGCCTAGATATTTATATTTGAATTGGTGCCACAATATATAGTGTCATGGTAGAAAATGATATCTGTGGCGAAAATGGATGGGAAATGGTATTAGAAAATGCTCTAGTTCTATCTACTACTATATCTATTGCTCTATCTACTGCTCCATCTATCACTACTTTTACGGCCCTATCGCTCTATCTACCACTCTAGCTACTGCTCCATTTATACTTCTCTATCAACTGCTCTATCTAGTGTTTAGAGGCACTATGTTGTGGTAACGATTCAAACTTGAAAAAATATCGAATATCGAATATCGAAACTTGAAAATAATATCGAAACAAACTGGAAGATCGCCTATTGAGGTTCTTAATGAACTGATACCTAGTAAGTCTTTGCGTTCCCTTGCTTCGACATTAACACACTGACAGAAATGAAAATTGCATAGAAATTGAATTCATTTACCTTTCCTTTCATTTATCTTATAAATATAAGTAAATTACTTCAGATTTTTAGCTAAGCCGAGCCGAGCCGTATACCGGTCGCCTCGGTAATGTAGAAATAAATCTAAAATATTAAAATTTTGTGCAAAAATATTTGTTCAAAATGAAACCTCTGAAAAACCTCAAAACCTCCGAAACCTCTCGATGAGAATCACCCCTAAAATTGCTGCACGTGGCTTCGTGAGACGGAAATAACAAATGTTAGACCTACTACTGCAAGATAAATGCTTAGTTGTTTCAGATGAAACAGATCATTTAATTATTGTTTTTGACAAAGCCTTTATTGACTAATTTGATAGAATAGTCTGAGTCTGAGTAATGATAGTTCTCGATCGATCCGCCGCCGCAATCACCCCGCAATTGTCTCTCCCATAAAACGATAAGTCAAAGTCATCAACAAAATTTTTATTATCTGATGATATCTGATCTTGATTTTTGTAGCTCTTGGAGAGTGTTTCGAAGTACCCAATCAGTAATCACTTAGAATTTTCACTTTTATATTTAAAGTAATGTTAATGTCACTAGGCCTAGGCCTAGCCTAGTTTGTGTTTTACTTTCCAGTTTCATTCATTGGACATTGACTCGATGTCGATTGGCATCTTGACTTGACTTAAAGTTAAACTCAGTAGCCTATAGAGTATATAAAATATTTATAATGACAGTGACTGAGTGAGTGACTATAACTATGACTAGTATGACTGTGACTTTAAACTTATTTTTATGCACCAACATTTAAAACAAGCTAAAGCCTAAAGGGCCTATGTCTACAATTCTATGAAGTTGGTTTCCTTGATAAATATTCTATATGGCAGGCAGGTATGCCATGGATTATAGGTATAGTTAGTATAGAATTTCAAAAAATTAGGCAATTATAGATATTCTGGCAGAACAACATGCTTTGCTTGATAAGGATTAATAGAAAGAAATCTGGAGCATTTTTTCTTATTCAAATGACATGTTTTGCCTAACTTTAGGCTATACACTATTACAATTTTGATAAATGCTAAGTAAAATTTTCAACAACTTAAAGATGCTTAAACAAAATAGGCCTAGGCCTAGTAATGGCTAGATTTCTGGCACTGGAACCCATTTTCTAATGGCTATGGATCCAGCAATCTTCTGCAGGCAATTATCTACTAATGAAGTCTTAAACATAGAAGTATCTTGATTTGAATCTTATCATTTCATTTTGATCTTATCTTGAACAAAATCTCAATACAAACCACCCATTAAAAAGTAAAATGTTTCTGCTATATTATAGGCCTACCCATAAATTACACTACTGGAATACCACTGCCAGATCTATAGCAGTTAGAAAATGGCCAAATGGGTTCTGGTGCCAGAACTCTAGCCATTGCCTAAGCAAAACATGTTAGTTGAATAAGAATATATATTTGTAATTTCTTCCCTTTAATTATAGATAGGCCTATTGCTTTTATTGTAGTTCTGAGTTCTTAGACACTGTCATTTGCCACTTTGTTATCTGAAAAATTTGTTATCTATTATTTAGTTAATCACTTTGTTATCTACCCATAAAGCCAAATGTATTCAATGAGTTTTGTTATCATTTTATCATCTATTAATCAAACAAGTAAAGACAAAAGCTCAAAAAGTGACTATGAAACTGTAGTATAATTATATAATTGCTGTTGGAAATAAAAAATAGAATTTAAAATCTAAAATAAACATTATGCTATAAAAGCAACAAAATATTAGTTATTTACTTCATAAAATGATTTATATATTAGGCCTATTCTTAGTTCAATTATTGCTGCTATTGCTTGTTATTATTGTTGTTGCCAAGTTCATCCATCAGAGCTTAAGGGTAAATATTCTTTAAACTAGGACCTAAATGCCAGTGCCCTATTTATTAGTCTAAATATTAAATAGCTCCATAATGGCATGTCTGGCTCTAGCCTAAAAGGTTACTACACAATAGCAAATATGCTCAATAGTTTCTGCCTTCTCATTGCAATGTCTGCATCTCTCTAAGGCCTCATTGATCTTGCAAATAGGGCACAGAGATGCAAGCTCCAGGGAATGCCTAGATATTAAGTGGTAAAAGCTAATAGCTTTAGCTCTGGAACTAAACGTAGCCTTGCTTCCTCTATTGCCTCTTCTATTGGTACTCTTGTGATATAGCTTAGAGTTAGTCTGTAGTGTCTATAGTCTATAGTACAGATCACTCTTACAATGATTTTGACATCCTTTTAGGGAAGTTGATTGGCTTTACTAGCTATATTGGCTGCCTTGTTCCTTAGCAGGCCAGAATATGCCAGCACCCATGCAAATCTAATCTCATGCCCTAAGTCTTAGCTCCTCAGCCAACTAAAAAAGCATAGATTAGCACTAATAGTGCCTCTTGGTGCAAGAGCTCAACAGGGAATAAAGTGTCAGTCAGGTAAGTGTGCTCCACTTTCTGCTTTAGTCCCTAGTGCCAGCCTATGACTTCATTGTTGATGTAAATTGCTTGCCCAAAATGCTAATTTCAGTAAATGCATGGATCTGAATGGTAAGCAATGTTGCTCATATACCTGGCAAAGTTGAGGAGTGTATGCAACTATTATAGCGATAATCTGGTTCTGGCCTTGAGCTGTGTTTAACAAGCAAGTAGGATAAGGCTATAAGCATCTGGTAGAATTTCCAAGTTCCTAGATCTAGATACTGTGATAGTTGTAGGGTTATGAGTGAATTCCATCTCAATGAGTCTTCATATAGTTAGTTGTAATGTAATTGTTGCATGGTGTGCTCATGTACAATATATAATATCATATGCAATCTGTGCTCATGTCACAGTGTTTATTTATGTGATAATTGAGGGATTATTATGTTAGCATATTGCATCTTTTATCTATGCCCTCCTTCCACATGTGCTTACCACTGTTACCAGGTTACCAGTATGCAAAACAGGCTATTTACAGACACTAGAGAGTACTGGCTAAGCCGGTGCAAGTTCAGTCAACCAATGTCCAGTTGCTGCTGTTCGAGTGAATTTTAATCGATTTCTGAGAATAGTGAGTTTCCGTTTTGCCCATAGTTATGAGACCACTGTCTCTGGCTAGCTAAATTTATCGATTTTCCCTAACTGCTCAGCCACGGCGATCTGCTAAATTCGTCTCAAAGTATCGGTTTGAGAGAGAGAGAGAGAGAAACCCCCGCAGCTCATGCGGCCTGGGACTGCAATGTCAGCAGAGCATTGGTTGTCTGTATGTGAGCATGGAGCCGGTTAAAGCATAAAGCAGACAATACTGAGTCTTAAGTGCACAGTCGATCACTGAAGCAGAACACGGAGCTACGGTTTTGAAAGACTTGTGAATAGAATGAAGTCCACTTGGAGCTACTTCAAGGGTCGAATCCGACGAAAGGGAGCAGCAGCTGTGGCGACCGCGCCAAAGTCTGCTGCCAGCGTCAGCGAATGGGATGATGAGGCGCCGGCAGCTTGCGACGGTGGCCAGATTCCCTGCAAGAATCGAAGGGTGAGCAGTTCAGTGCTTCTGGGTAATTAAAGCAATTGACGGTCCCTGATACCTTGGGCCTTCAGTTGGTGCCTCCCTCAATCCTTCAGTTGGTGCCTCCCTCAATCCTTCAGTTGGTGCCTCCCTCAATCCTTCAGTTGGTGCCTCCCTCAATCCTTCAGTTGGTGCCTCCCTCAATCCTTCAGTTGGTGCCTCCCTCAATCCTTCAGTTGGTGCCTCCCTCAATCCTTCAGTTGGTGCCTCCCTCAATCCTTCAGTTGGTGCCTCCCTCAATCCTTCAGTTGGTGCCTCCCTCAATCCTTCAGTTGGCGCCACAATGCCCTCCCTCAATCCTTCAGTTGGCGCCACAATGCCCCTCCCTCAATCCTTTAGTTGGTGCCTCCCTCAATCCTTCAGTTGGTGCCTCCCTCAATCCTTCAGTTGGTGCCTCCCTCAATCCTTCAGTTGGTGCCTCCCTCAATCCTTCAGTTGGTGCCTCCCTCAATCCTTCAGTTGGTGCCTCCCTCAATCCTTCAGTTGGCGCCACAATGCCCCTCCCTCAATCCTTCAGTTGGTGCCACAATGCCCCTCCCTCAATCCTTCAGTTGGCGCCACAATGCCCCTCCCTCAATCCCAGTTGGCGCCACAATGCCCCTCAATCCTTCAGTTGGTGCCACAATGCCCCTCCCCCAATCTTTCAGTTGGTGCCGCAATGCCCCTCCCTCAATCCTTCAGTTGGTGCCACAATGCCCCTCCCTCAATCCTTCAGTTGGCGCCACAATGCCCCTCCCTCAATCCTTCAGTTGGCGCCACAATGCCCTCCCTCAATCCTTCAGTTGGCGCCACAATGCCCCTCCCTCAATCCTTCAGTTGGTGCCACAATGCCCCTCCCCAATCTTTCAGTTGGTGCCGCAATGCCCCTCCCTCAATCCTTCAGTTGGTGCCACAATGCCCCTCCCTCAATCCTTCAGTTGGTGCCGCAATGCCCCTCCCTCAATCCTTCAGTTGGCGCCACAATGCCCCTCCCTCAATCCTTCAGTTGGTGCTACAAAGTCCCTCCTCCAATCCTTTAGTTTATCGCCACTGTCTAAAGTCGCAGATTTTTGACAAAATAATGCAAGCTACACCTTTGCTTATTCCTAAACTCAGGTGACTGACGGCTCGCTACTCACCTGTCTGGGCTCGGACGCGTCCGCCTTGGCTGACAAGGTAAGCTTCCTAGTTTCGAGATTAGGATACTGCGTCTAGTACAAATGGTTCCTACATGTATCTTTGTTAGAAACCGCTGCATTGAATAATGTAAATTTTGTTTGCTGCGGTGCGAATGCTGCTTTGTTTCCCAGAAAGGGTATCACCTTTCAGCTTGGTTCGGGTAAGATCTTTCCGCTAGAAGAGAAGAGAGTTATGTAAATCGGTATAATTAGATTCATCCAAGTATTTCCCGAGTTTTCTAAGTTTTATCGATCAGAGAGTGGAGAGAGATCCTGATGGATAGATGAGAGAGTGGAGAGAGATCCTGATGGATAGATGAGAGAGTGGAGTGAGATCCTGATAGATAGATGAGAGAATGTAGTGAGATCCTGATAGATAGATGGAAGAGTGGAGTGAGATCCTGATAGATGGATGAGAGAGTGAAGTGAGATCCTGATAAATGTTTGAGAGAGTGGAGTGAGATCCTGATAAATGGTTGAGAGAGTGGAGTGAGATCCTGATAAATGGTTGAGAGAGTGGAGTGAGATCCTGATAAATGGTTGAGAGAGTGGAGTGAGATCCTGATAGATAGATGGGTGAGTGGAGTGAGACGCAGACAGTCAGCCACCCCTCTTGCTGAATCGCAGACTCGCTTATCTCGAACGCGCGCCTGGCGCTACCTGGAATGGCGCTGGTGGCTCTCCGGCTGCCAACCCGCTGCCAGCGCTGCCGCTGCCACCGAAGCCGACAGCCTCCTGCCGTCCCCATCCGTCCCGGCCGATCCGTCGGCCCGTCCGCTGCTGCAGCCACACCTGAGGCGGTCCGTCAGCATCTGCTGCTTTGATGACGATTTCCCGGACAGTTTGGACAGCAACCGGCCACGGCGAAACAGCCTGTCCGAGCTGGACGAGAATGTGGGCAGCGACCTGCCAGTTGAAGCCTGGTATATTCCGGTGGACGCTAAGACGGATCAAGCTGACAAGGAGGGGGCTCTGCAGAGCCCGGCAGCCGCGGACTTGATCAGCTTCGATAATCTGCCTTGACTTACTAAGCTATTACTAAGTAGTCGATGAGTAGTATATATGGTGTATAAACTTAGCATCATTAATTTCCAAATAAAGTCATTGTTATTGATCATTTCCATTGTTCACGGCGCAGAAGTATTGACATTTTTTAGGCTCTTTGTGTTTATCTTCTTTCGGAAGGGGTAGAATTGTTTCCATGTGTTTTTTTGTAATTTTTTACTGATTTGGGATCAATCTTAGTTTTAGTATATAAGATTTCCTTTTAAAATATTTGCCTAGAATTTCCTTCTTAAGTGTAAACTATAATGTATATCTCTGCGAATGTCGCTATAGATCCCATCCTGTCTTACCCCATATACCGGATCCTGTCAATCCCACATACCGGATCCTGTCAATCCCACATACCGGATCCTGTCTATCCCACATACCGGATCCTGTCTATCCCACATACCGGATCCTGTCAATCCCACATGCCGGATCCTGTCCACCCCACATACCGGATCCTGTCTACCCTACACACCAAAGTCTATATTATACCCTACATTCCCGAGTCTGTATTCACTACACACCTGAGTCTACCCCACACCCCACACCTGAGTCTACACCACACCTAAGCCCGTGTACTCGCCGGCATTCCAGGAAGCTCAGAGTCGCCCGTACTCGGTCACCGCCATCGGCCCGATGACGCCTAGCCCGATGCTGACTATCGGTGTCGGCCACGGCAGCGGCAGCAGCGTCGACAGCAACAGCGGCGGCAGCGGCCGCGCCGGCGTCACCACCGCCAGCTGCAGTCCCGCCAGTTCCCGCGCCACTGCCGCCGCTCCGGCCAACGCCCTGGCATCCGGGTTCACCTACTCGCCGACGCCTGCGCCGCAGTCCGACGCCGAAGAAGCCGCTGTCGACGACGCCGACGGTCTGGCAGCCTGCTGCAGCCCGGAGGAGATGCTCCGCTGGGCCGTCAGCTGCGGCCATTGCGGTCTCCGCAGGCGGACCCGGATTCTGCCGTGCGGCCATCACTACTGCGACAGGTGCCTGGAGTCCGGCCTGGCTGTGGACATCCTGTCCGGCGGCGCGGCCTATCGCTGTCGGCGTTGCCCGGACGCCCAGGAGGTGCCCGTCGCTAAACTGCTGTGCAATTTTGCTGGTGAGCGCTACCTGGGACTGGCGCCTGGGTCTTCGGCTCCCGATGGGCAGCCAGCCGTGCCCTGCAGCGAGCACCGGCAGCAGGTAAGTTGGGGGTCAATGATGTCTGGTTGAGCATGGCTTGAGTCCATTCCACTTTGCTTCTCAGTCAATCTCGCCAGTTCCCATGTTAATCTCACCTCTTTTCATGTCAATCTCACCTCTTCCCATCTCAATCTCACCTATTACCATGTCAATCTCACCTATTACCATGTCAATCTCACCTCTTCCCATATTAATCTCGCCAGTTCCCATATCAGTCTCATATCTTCACATCAATCTCACCTCTTTCCATGTCAGTCTCACCTATTCCCATCTATTCCCATATCAATCTCACAGTTCCCATATCAATCTCACAGTTTCCATATCAATCTCACCAGTTCCCATGTTAATCTCACCTATTCCCATATCAATCTCGCCAGTTCCCATATCAATCTCGCCAGTTTCCATATCAATCTCGCCAGTTCCCATGTTAATCTCACCTATTCCCATATCAATCTCGCCAGTTCCCATATCAATCTCGCCAGTTCCCATGTCAATCTCACCTATTCCCATATCAATCTCGCCAGTTCCCATATCAATCTCGCCAGTTCCCATGTCAATCTCACCTATTCCCATATCAATCTCGCCAGTTCCCATATCAATCTCGCCAGTTCCCATGTTAATCTCACCTATTCCCATGTCAATCTCGCCAGTTCCCATATCAATCTCGCCAGTTCCCATGTTAATCTCACCTATGCCCATATCAATCTCGCCAGTTCCCATATCAATCTCGCCAGTTCCCATATCAATCTCGCCAGTTCCCATGTTAATCTCACCTATTCCCATATCAATCTCGCCAGTTCCCATATCAATCTCGCCAGTTCCCATGTCAATCTCACCTATTCCCATATCAATCTCGCCAGTTCCCATATCAATCTCGCCAGTTCCCATGTCAATCTCACCTCTTCCCATGTCAATCTCACGTCTTAGTTATATCAGTCTCTCCTGCCATGTCAGTCTCGCTATTCTATCTGCCAATCCTTCCGTTAGTCGCTGACATTCTTCTGCGCTCACTGCGCCCGGCCGGTTTGCGACGAGTGCCTGGCCGGCGAGCACCGCGGCCACCCCATCAAGCAGCTGACGCAGGCGATGCTGCAGCGCGAAGCCGCCCTGCTAGAGACGGCCGGCCACGCTGCCAAGACCCGCCTAGACTGGGTACAGCGAGCCCTGGACACCTTGCCAGAGTGGGAGGCCAAGTTGGCCGAGTCTTGCCGACTGGTGGCCGAGCGGATCGAACGCAGCTATCAGGATTATCAGGTGGGACTCCTGCTGCTGTGCGACTGAGGAATAGGGTATTATCCAGTGAAGAGTGGGATATATCTAGTGAGTATTGGGGTTATATCTAGTGAGGAGTGGGATGTATCTAGTGAGGAGTGGGATGTATCTAGTGAGGAGTGGGATGTATCTAGTGAGGAGTGGGATGTATCTAGTGAGGAGTGGGATGTATCTAGTGAGGAGTGGGATGTATCTAGTGAGGAATGGGATGTATCTAGTGAGGAGTGGGATGTATCTAGTGAGGAGTGGGATGTACATGTATCTAGTGAGGAGTGGGATATATCTAGTGAGGAGTGGGATATATCTAGTGAGGAGTGGGATGTATCTAGTGAGGAGTGGGATGTATCTAGTGAGGAATGGGATGTATCTAGTGAGGAATGGGATGTATCTAGTGAGGAGTGGGGATATGTCTATTGAGGATTGGGATGTACCTATCGTGAGTGGGATCCATATAATAGTGAGATGGAATATTTCCGATGAATCCCACAGGCCGCCATCGCAGACCGTCGTCAGCAGCTCACCCAGGAGCTCAACAAATGTGCCGCTGACTATGGCGCGGGACTACAGCGCTCCAGGCGCCAACTGCGTCAGGATATGCAGCTGCTGGCCAGGCACTACACCCTGATGCACGCGCACTGTGGCCCCCACTCCGCCCCGGCCGAGAGGACGATGCTGCACGCCGCTTTGGAGCCGTCGCTGGACGCCGTGCTGCAGCACCGCTACCCGGAGCTGGACCGCGACCCGGCCCAGTGCATCACCTACCTGCCGCCGCCGTCCATTGTGGCTCACGCCCTGGGCCTCATGGGCAGCGTTGTTGGACCCGACCAGGTACAGGTGACTAGTGGCGCTGTAATCATTCTGCTCAGATTATCTGTTTGAGTAGAGAAGATTATATGGTGTGAAAGGAAGATTATCAGTGTGAGAAGGAAGATTATCGGTGTGAGAAGGAAGATTATCTGTGTGAGAAGAAGATTATATGGTGTGAAAGGAAGATTATCAGTGTGAGAAGGAAGATTATCGGTGTGAGAAGGAAGATTATCAGTGTGAGAAGGAAGATTATCAGTGTGAGAAGGAAGATTATCGGTGTGAGAAGAAAGATTATCTGTGTGAGGAGGATTTCCTCAGAACATTGCTATTGCTATCCTATAGGATATTGCTATGCTGCCCCAATTTACCTCCCAATTAAGGCCGTCGCTGCATCCACCGCCTCTGGCCGTCCGGGCAACCCCCTTGGTGCTATCGGCGAAGGTCGCCATCACCAGCAGCAGCACCCGCAGCCGCAGCAGCAGCGCTCGCAGACAGCGGCTGTCGTCGAAGACTCTGCGATTCCGGCCGCTGCCGCTGCCTCGGCCTCTCTCACCGGCTGGCCGGTGCAGTCCGGCTGCACAGACAAGGAGAATTCGGTTCCGCTTCTACTAGCAGCAGAGGAGCAGCAAAAGCAGCAGCGGCAGAGGCAAAAGAGCCGAGGCGGCAGTGGCGGCGCTGTCTACTGGTCCCACGGCGGCGACTGCGGCGGCCCAGCTGCGATGAATGGCGGCGCCGCGGTTGCGGACTTGCCTTCGGCGGTGTCGCCAGGCTCGGTGGAGCAGAGCCTGGTAGAGCAGCAGCCTCAGCAGCAGCAACAGCAGCAGCTGCTGATTGGCCAAGCTGCTGGCGGTGGCGGAGGCGGCGGCATTATCGATTTGCAGCTGGCCGAGGCTCTGCTTCGGTCGCACATCGGCGGCGGCACCTCGCCGTCCGCTCCGCTGGTTGCTAGGGCCAGGATTCAGTACCACATGTGAGTGGTTTTTCCTTCCTTCCCGCCCTCACTCCTTCCCTCCCGCTCTCACCCCTTCATTCCCGCCCTCACTCCTTCCCTCCTCACTCCTTCCCTCCCCCCTCCATACATGCGCAACAGTCGGCCAATCTGGCCGACCGATTTGGCGGCCAACCAAGGTAAGTCGCAAAAATGCCCACCTGAATAAATACCAAGTATAACTAAGTAGCTAACGAGCGATTGTGCCTCAATAAGACAGTCATTGTTACTCCTGCCGTTTACCCAAAGTAGCGTTTATTTTGCTTTAGGATTTCTTTTACATGTAAGTCGCATCTTTGGCCAAAAACTACGTCGCATTCTTTGTTAAAACTAAGTCGCACGGCCGACTGAATTTTGGAGGTTGAGCATGTATGCCCCCCTCACTCCTTCCTGTCTTTCCTTCTCTCCCTGCTTCCCCACAAGTGTTTAAGCAAATGCTTTTTTTCCTCTTACCGGCAGGAAATTCGGAGAGTTCGGCCTCACTGACGGCCAGTTCACGGAGCCCAGCGGCGTGGCCGTGAACGCCCAGCAGGAGATAATCGTGGCGGACACAAACAATCACCGGATTCAGGTGTTCAGCGTCACTGGCCAGCTGCGCTTCCACTTTGGCGAGAACGGCCGGCGGGAGGGCCAGTTCACCTATCCTAATAGGGTGGCTGTGCACCGAGCCACCGGCAATATTGTGGTCACGGAGCGCTCGCCTACGCATCAGGTTCAGGTGAGCGCTGATTGAACGGCACTGGGGGTAGCAGGGCAGAAACTGACGTAATAGCAGGTCAAACACTGAGGGGATAGCAGGGTAGACACTGAGGGGATAGCAGGGTAGACACTGAGGGGATAGCAGGGTAGACACTGAGGGGATAGCAGGGTAGACACTGAGGGGATAGCAGGGTAGTCACTGAGGGGATAGCAGGGTAGACACTGAGGGGATAGCAGGGTAGACACTGATTACGCGCAGCCAGTAACGATAAGCCTGGCCATACCTGACTCCAAACTTGCGCAGGTGTACACCCGCCTCGGCGAATTCATTCGCAAGTTCGGCTCGGATGTGCTGCAGCATCCGCGCGGCGTGTGCGTCGACCGGGACGGGCGGGTGATCTGCATCGAGTGCAAGATAATGCGCGTGGTGATTTTCGACTCCAGCGGAGTTGTTCTGAAGACTTTCAAGTGCAGCCGGCTGCAGTTCCCCAACAGCATTGCTGTGGATGGCAACTATAGGATTTACATCAGCGACAACCGAGCCCACTGCATTCGAGTATTTAATTACCACGGAGTGTACCTGGGCCAGATCGGCATGAGCGGGGTCACCAACTACCCTATCGGTGTGGCGGTCCGGTCCGACGGCAACATAGTGGTGGCGGACAATCATAACAACTTCAATGTGACAGTGTTCAACCCGCAGGGCCAGCTAGTGCAGGCTCTGGAGTCGAGGATTAAGCACGCCCAGTGCTTCGACATCGACCTGCTTGACGACGGGTCTATTGTGCTGGCTAGTAAAGACTACCGGATCTACATCTACAGATGCAGCAGTCTGCAGCAGCAACAGCAACAGCAGCCGGCTATTGAGCAGCAGTGAGTCGGTTAAGCATTCTCTGTTGTGCACCGTCTCTCCCCACAGACCAGGTTTTTGTTCTTTGCGGTTGTTGTGCTGTTTTAAACTTTCCCATCTCTCTAATTTTGCACACGTTTTGTCATCGCTTGGGCACTTGTTGTTGTTTGTGTTTTTGCTGTTTTTTGTTTTTGATCCCCATTTTATCCAGGACTCATCACAGACTGAAATAACTAGATTGGCCACTTGCTTAGTAAAACAGCTCTTCTACTTTCAGTGGCAAAGAGGAATGCATTAAGCTTCCAACAAAAGGCAGTTGAAATGACTTATAAGACAAGAAGCCAAGCTTTCAGACGTAAACAGCTTGTTATTGATTTAGCGGTAATGTACATTAGCCGGCGCCGCTTGAATGTACATGCCAAATTTAGACGGGGCACACAGGGGAAGGCAATAAAAATCGGGCGGCGTGGCTGGGGTAGAGGTAATATGCGGAAAGTCCCGGCGGGAGGGCTTCAGCTAACGGGGTGAGAGGCAATCAGTTTCGGTTGACTCTTTCGGCACGCGCTAATTGAGAAAAGATAAGAAAAACTAACCCAGTGCATGGGTGTGCACAATTGAACCAATTAAACTTGGATAAATAAATATAAACGACGAATGAGACTTGCAACAAGAGGAGATAATGTACTTTTGTAAATGGGCAAGGCTTTGATATGGTTGATTTTGATCTTGGGTCAGTGTGCAGTTTTGTTCAATTATTCATTGGTTTTGTCTTAGAATAAATGAAAACGTGCCTGTTTCACTTTCTACTGAACTGAAAGAGTAGCTGACTGACACGCAAATTTGCTGAGCGGCCTATCTAGCTATTTTAGTACCTGTGTGGTGCTGACTGCTGACCGAGAAGATTTCAGCTGGAATGTGAGCATTGTCTAGTTTTTGGGCAGAGTCGGGTTGCAGTTTGTTATAATGCGCGTTATTTTGTTACTGTTTGTGCGGCATTCTGCCGGTCACATTGTGCTGCCTTTATACGATTTCTATATATCTACCTATATCTATCTATATTGGTTTTTATTCATATTTTTGTTAATTATATAATCAATATAAGCCTCTGATTTTGTTAAAAAGCGTGCAATGTTATCCTGTTTTGTTCTCCTAGCCTTTGAGTTGCATATTTTTTAACATCCCATTGGTTGATAATTCTCAGTTCCTACACCAAAGCATTTTTTGTTTCGATTTGATGCTCAGCAAAATTGAACTTTTTTGCTGCAAATTGCTTTTAATATTCCCAAATATATACACACAGTCTTTTTATTAGTTTTGCGCTAACTCAAACTTTGCGAATAAGTGCTCAATTAACCAATAATCAGGTGCTACTAGATCTTATTTTTATCATATTTTCCTTTTCGATTTTGAAGTTTTGTTAAGCTTATTAAACACTAGCTGAAGTTGTTTGGCCTGGAAAGAGCTGTCTTAGAATTACATACTTCCTTAGTTACTGCACTCTCAATGTTACTAAGAGTAGTCAAAATCGTTGGGAATTCCGCGCTCCCGAAATTCAACCAGAGGCCAATCACTGCCCTAGTGCAGCTCTCACAGCGTTCAAAAATGCTGCTTATTGAATTTCTGCGCTATCCAGCTTTGCAATTTCAAAAGCAATTTTTGCTCGCTTTGTGTTACAAAATTGTTATTTTTCGCACTGTTTTTGTTATAAAAAATAAATTGATATTTAATCGCACCGCCTTGCTGCTTTTTGTTAACCAACCAGCTGTTTCGGGTTTTAAGCTCGGCTTTTCTCGCTTTAAACAGTTTGATGCGATGCACAGAGTCTTTTTTAGTAATTTTTATTTGTCCGCATCTCAGCTGGCTAGAATACTCTTATACTTGGTCTCACCTGTGACCTGAGCTGGACAGGATGGTCTCTCACCTGTGACCTGAGCTGGACAGGTTAGTCTCTCACCTGTGACCTGAGCTGGACAGGTTAGTCTCTCACCTGTGACCTGAGCTGGACAGGTTAGTCTCTCACCTGTGACCTGAGCTGGACAGGTTAGTCTCACCTATGACCTGAGCTGGACAGGTTAGTCTCTCACCTGTGACCTGAGCTGGACAGGTTGGTCTCACCTATGACCTGAGCTGGACAGGTTAGTCTCTCACCTATGACCTGAGCTGGACAGGTTGGTCTCACCTATGACCTGAGCTGGACAGGTTAGTCTCTCACCTGTGACCTGAGCTGGACAGGTTGGTCTCACCTATGACCTGAGCTGGACAGGTTAGTCTCTCACCTATGACCTGAGCTGGACAGGTTAGTCTCTCACCTGTGACCTGAGCTGGACAGGTTGGTCTCACCTATGACCTGAGCTGGACAGGTTAGTCTCTCACCTGTGACCTGAGCTGGACAGGTTAGTCTCTCACCTGTGACCTGAGCTGGACAGGTTGGTCTCACCTATGACCTGAGCTGGACAGGTTAGTCTCTCACCTGTGACCTGAGCTGGACAGGTTGGTCTCACCTATGACCTGAGCTGGACAGGTTAGTCTCTCACCTATGACCTGAGCTGGACAGGTTAGTCTCTCACCTGTGACCTGAGCTGGACAGGTTGGTCTCACCTATGACCTGAGCTGGACAGGTTAGTCTCTCACCTGTGACCTGAGCTGGACAGGTTGGTCTCACCTATGACCTGAGCTGGACAGGTTAGTCTCTCACCTGTGACCTAGCTAGACAGGTTAGTCTCTCACCTGTGACCTAGCTAGACAGGTTAGTCTCTCACCTGTGACCTAGCTAGACAGGTTGGTCTCTCACCTGTGACCTAGCTAGACAGGTTAGTCTCTCACCTGTGACCTAGCTAGACAGGTTAGTCTCTCACCTGTGACCTAGCTAGACAGGTTAGTCTCTCACCTGTGACCTAGCTAGACAGGTTAGTCTCTCACCTGTGACCTAGCTAGACAGGTTAGTCTCTCACCTGTGACCTAGCTAGACAGGTTAGTCTCTCACCTGTGACCTAGCTAGACAGGTTAGTCTCTCACCTGTGACCTAGCTAGACAGGTTAGTCTCTCACCTGTGACCTAGCTAGACAGGTTAGTCTCTCACCTGTGACCTAGCTAGACAGGTTAGTCTCTCACCTGTGACCTAGCTAGACAGGTTAGTCTCTTAACTCTCACCTGTGGACAGTTACGCAGGTACATGTAGCTTTGAAGCAGTGCAAAGACGCCAGGCGGAAAACACGAGCCCGTTGCCCAATAAACTGATTCGCTCCCGAATCAGCAAAGCTTTACAGCAGTTTCACACTGACTTGTGCGAGTAAATAAACAAGCCAGGGCGCATTGCGGACTATAGACGCATACAAGCTAGCGTAGCGAATACTTTTACCGTTCTACACACATAACCTTCGGCAATTATCTTCGACACGATTTTTCGACATTTTAAGTTGCTCGTAACTCCCCGACAACCAGTGAATTAACAAGTGAGACAACTCGTGAGTTAGCATGCAATTAAGTTGAAAAAGCTTTATTTAGGATACTTCAGCTACTACAGTGGGGAGCTTATAATATCTTTAGCGATTGTCGCCAAGAAGTGAGAGCAGCACTCCAGATGCTGGATAGCCGCGCGGTCTCCTTGACTTCACAGCCAAAAGTGAATGTTTAAAAAACTGCAGCACTTCTTGACCCTCCCCAGTGTTCGGTGTTTGTTTTGAATCTGATCCCCCCTGCCAGTAGGACAGTCTGCGGTCTGGAGTGTTTTTGAAAACAAAAAAGTTTTGCGACCGACACCCTCGCGGATTGGAATGTTGACGCGCTTCGCTGAGGCGAATTATAAACTATCCTGCGGCATGCGGGCGATGCCAGCGTCTTTCATAGGATAGCCGGACGGAATGAAGATAAGGGGGCTGCTGGCCCGAAGACAGAAGGAGTTGAACAGGATTGCTGTGCCTGCCGAAAGGGCCATACAATTTTGGCTTCCTTGAATGTTGCGTGGAATTCTGTCTAAGTATCTGGACTTTCGGATACGTATGACCTATCCAGCTGGATCTGTCACAAAATTTTATTTTCGATACTTATTGGCTGGCTAGAATACTCTTATACTTGGTCTCTCACCTCTGACCTGAGCTGGACCAGGGACTACTCAAACACCGGGACGGGAAACTAGGAATTTTTTACGAGGCTGGTCTTTTAGCAGCTAAGACGAGGCTGGCTGGCTTATTTTCATAGAGCGATGCTGTGTTACTTTGTTGTCTATGGTTATTTTCTACTGCTGCTAAAAGACCAGCCTCGTAAAGAATTCCAAGTTTCCCGTCCCGGTGTTCGAGTAGTCCCTGAGCTGGACAGGTTGTTCTCTCACCTGTGACCTGAGCTGGACAGGTTGTTCTCTCACCTGTGACCTGAGCTGGACAGGTTGTTCTCTCACCTGTGACCTGAGCTGGACAGGTTGTTCTCTCACCTGTGACCTGAGCTGGACAGGTTGTTCTCTCACCTGTGACCTGAGCTGGACAGGTTGGTCTTTCACCGGTGATCTAGCGCGCCAGCACCAGGGGCGCCAGCACCAGGGGCGCCAGCACCAGCGGCGACAGCACCAGGGGCGCCAGCACCAGCGGCGACAGCACCAGGGGCGCCAGCACCAGGGGCGCCAGCACCAAGGGGCGCCAGCGACAGGGGCGCCAGCGACAGGGGCGCCAGCGACAGGGGCGCAAGCACCAGGGGCGCCAGCGACAGGGGCACCAGCGACAGGGGCGCCAGCACCAGGGGCGCCAGCATATACTTTTGCCAGCCATTTGGGCGCCACCGCTCCGCTGGCTACAACTACAACCCTTGACCCCTTCACTATATTTTGTTGATTTGATTGTTACTCTAAAGCTCTGCTCTAAAATTACTCAATTTCAACTGCAGTTCTGTTCTGAAGTTTCTAAAGTTGGCTTCTGAAGTTCTTTTCTCAAGCTCCTGAATATTTTCAAGGCATGGGACCGCGGCAGTCGAGTCTTAACTGCACTCGGATTGATGGCATTGTGGCTGCACAACAGACGCGGATCTGTGGAGTGACCGCACAGAGCCTTCAACAGCAGCGGCAACCGCGGGGCCTCGGTCAGCAGCGGGTAGATCCCATCCCTGATAGATGACTTTCCCGGCACATACAGATTGCGATAAGGCTGAAATTGATGCCGGCAGATCTGGGAGCAGCAGCTATGGTGGAGGCGGGTTCGCGCCCAGTGTTATTTATTATCAATATAAATATTATCTGTTTTCCCTTATATCCCCGACACCTCGCCCGGGCACACCTTGATATCCCATTCCTTAATGAAGATTTCCCCGCCCAGTTTATGATCCTCCATCATTTACCCCTCCCCATCTCCAGTAACATCCGCGCCGCCTGACTTGGGCAGCGTTTTTGTTCGCTTTGTTTAACTGATATTCCAGATTTGTTATAATATTTGTGCTCTTAATCGGAAAAGCAAAAAAAGAGATTTCTGACTGCCTGATTTTCCTTTTGTCTCAATGGGACTCCTGTATATGTTCTTCAAGTACTGCGCTCCCCTGTTCGGCATAACCTGTGCAATGTACACTCAGATCGATGTCCTGTCGATCCTGTCGATAACTGTACGAGCTTGTATAATGCAGACATGCGGTGTTTGCCGGTAGATTTTCACACAAATCTATACTTTATGTCTGTAGATTCTCACACAAATCTACTGTATGCCTGTAGATTCTCACACGAATCTACTGTATGCCTGTAGATTTTTACTCAAATCTACTGTAAGCCTGTAGATTCTCACACGAATCTACTGTATGCCTGTAGATTCTCACACGAATCTACTGTATGCCTGTAGATATTCACACAAATCTACTGTATGTCTGTAGATTCTCACAAAATCTACTGTATGCCTGTAGATTTTTACTCAAATCTACTGTATGCCTGTAGACTGTAAATTCTAAAACAGTGATTCAACATGTAATTGGTTTTGTTATTGCTGTGGAATCATCCGAGGGCCAGCCTGAAAGTTGGCCCTCAAAGAAATCCCCAGACCGCACGCCAGTCCCAGAGATTCCAGCCGCACCGCATTGGCTCGCTTGGCCCACCGTTGCCCCCACCTGCAATTTCAGCTCCTCTGCTCCATATTCAGTTAGCAAATGGGAAAAAATCCCCCTACTGCAGGAGAGCGGACAAGACATCTCGCAGTTTTCACCCACAGCCGGCTCAGCCATGGACTCCTTGGCTTTCTATCGGACAGCCACCTCGAACTCGAGCGGATTTCCAGCGTCTCTGCTGCCGACAAAGCAGCCTCAGCCGCCGGCTCTGCTGCCCCATCCGCAGCCCCCGCCGCCCCCGCCGCCTCCGCCGCCACAGAAGCCGCCATATTCTTACATCGCACTCATAGCTATGGCCATTAAAAGCGCCCCAGACAGGAGGATCACGCTGAATGGTGAGCTGGGCTATGACACCAACTGACTCAGATCCCAACTGACTCAGATCCCAACTGACTCAGATCCCAACTGACTCAGATCCCAACTGACTCAGATCCCAACTGACTCAGATCCCAACTGACTCAGATCCCAACTGACTCAGATCCCACCTGACTCAGATCCCAACTGACTCAGATCCAAACTGACTCAGATCCCAACTGACTCAGATCCCAACTGACTCAGATCCCAACTGACTCAGATCCCAACTGACTCAGATTACTCAGATAGATAGATAGATAGATAGATAGATAGATAGATAGATAGATAGATAGATAGATAGATAGATAGATAGATAGATAGATAGATAGATAGATAGATAGATAGATAGATAGATAGATAGATAGATAGATAGATAGATAGATAGATAGATAGATAGATAGATAGATAGATAGATAGATAGATAGATAGATAGATAGATAGATAGATAGATAGATAGATAGATAGATAGATAGATAGATAGATAGATAGATAGATAGATAGATAGATAGATAGATAGATAGATAGATAGATAGATAGATAGATAGATAGATAGATAGATAGATAGATAGATAGATAGATAGATAGATAGATAGATAGATAGATAGATAGATAGATAGATAGATAGATAGATAGATAGATAGATAGATAGATAGATAGATAGATAGATAGATAGATAGATAGATAGATAGATAGATAGATAGATAGATAGATAGATAGATAGATAGATAGATAGATAGATAGATAGATAGATAGATAGATAGATAGATAGATAGATAGATAGATAGATAGATAGATAGATAGATAGATAGATAGATAGATAGATAGATAGATAGATAGATAGATAGATAGATAGATAGATAGATAGATAGATAGATAGATAGATAGATAGATAGATAGATAGATAGATAGATAGATAGATAGATAGATAGATAGATAGATAGATAGATAGATAGATAGATAGATAGATAGATAGATAGATAGATAGATAGATAGATAGATAGATAGATAGATAGATAGATAGATAGAGACAGACAGACAGACAGACAGACAGACAGACAGACAGACAGACAGACAGACACACAGACAGACAGACAGACAGACAGACAGATGAGGCAGTGCTCAGAAGCATGCCAGTCTCCCGGCAGTAAATCGTGCACTAAATTGGCCCGGCCGCAGCTCTTGTCGGTGGCGGCGCGGCGGCCTCTGTTTATTTACACAACTGCCACTGCTTGAGGTGCTTCCGGAGTTTTTTACTAGGAAAGGGCTTTGCGCGGGGAAGTTTATACAGACCGCTGCTGGCCCATCCCCTCAATTTCCCAATTTTAAAGAGATTCCCCGTTGCGCCACATCAATGAAGTGGCTGCTCTCCCACGCTCTCCATCCCTCTTAGATGCCAGTGCTTATTTTTTGTTTATGCAGGCGGGGTGAGGCGGCTCCGGCAGGGAAAAAGAGCGGAGAATGAAAGTGAGGGGGGGAAGCTGCAGGGACGCGAGATTCCCCGGCGCCCCTGGGAAGAGCCAATTGAAGCGCACTTGTGTAGCTTGGGTGTGTTTTTTGATAAATAAGTAAATTACACATTTCAAACAAACTCTCTGGGTCCCCAGTTTCCCCGGCCACCCGCCATCCTCAGTCGGCTCGTTGCCGCAGCGGCCCCCGGGGTCCCAGTTTGAAGACGTCACTTGACTTAAGCTGCTGTGCGGCGTTCAAGTGGCCCGGGCCTGCCAGCCTGCAGCACAATTTTAGTATTTACTTTCCGCCAACTGCAAATAAATGGCAACTACCCGCAATTCCATCGCTGATGCATTCATTTATTAATTTCGCGTTTTGGATCAACTTTTTGTTGGGTTAAGTTGAACTTCAGGGCAGCAGCAAGGTTGTGCATTGTGCAGTGCTTTCGTGTAGAGTTTCCCTGTTGTATTTAAATAATCAGGCAGTTCACATTAATATTTTATTTCTCAACAAAGTATTACTCTAGTCAGACAGACTGATTTTTTGTTTTGTTGGGCCCGCTGTCCGGACTTGCCACCATCTATTGAATAGCACACTGTGCGCCCTCTAGCACACTGTGCGCCCTCTAGCACACTGTGCGCCCTCTAGAACACTGTGCGCCCTCTAGCACACTGTGCGCCCTCTAGAACACTGTGCGCCCTCTAGAACACTGTGCGCCCTCTAGCACACTGTGCGCCCTCTAGAACACTGTGCGCCCTCTAGCACACTGTGCGCCCTCTAGAACACTGTGCGCCCTCTAGCACACTGTGCGCACTCTAGCACACTGTGCGCCCTCTAGAACACTGTGCGCCCTCTAGCACACTGTGCGCCCTCTAGCACACTGTGCGCACTCTAGCACACTGTGCGCCCTCTAGCACACTGTGCGCCCTCTAGCACACTGTGCGCCCTCTAGCACACTGTGCGCCCTCTAGCACACTGTGCGCCCTCTAGCACACTGTGCGCACTCTAGCACACTGTGCGCCCTCTAGCACACTGTGTGCCCTCTAGCACACTGTGCGCCCTCTAGCACACTGTGCACCCTCTAGCACACTGTGCGCACTCTAGCACACTGTGCGCCCTCTAGCACACTGTGCGCCCTCTAGCACACTGTGCGCCCTCTAGCACACTGTGCGCCCTCTAGCACACTGTGCGCCCTCTAGCACACTGTGCGCACTCTAGCACACTGTGCGCCCTCTAGCACACTGTGTGCCCTCTAGCACACTGTGCGCCCTCTAGCACACTGTGCACCCTCTAGCACACTGTGCACCCTCTAGCACACTGTGCCCCTTCTTCTAGCACACTGTGCCCCTTCTTCTAGCACACTGTGCGCTCTCTATAGCATCCCTGTTCGCATACTTGCCTCCCAATAGCGCAGCAATATTAGTAAATCACTGCAAACTCGAACAGAAAACGACTTAACCGAGCTCGCGCACCGAAATCCCGCAGGGATCTACCAGTTCATCATGGACCACTTCCCCTACTACCACGAGAACAAGCAGGGCTGGCAGAACAGCATCCGGCACAACCTGTCGCTCAACGAGTGCTTCGTGAAAGTTCAGCGGGACAAGGCCCGGCCGGGCAAAGGCAACTACTGGACCCTCGCCGACCATTGTGACGAAATGTTCGAGAACGGCAATTATCGTCGGCGCAAACGTCGCTTCCGCTCGGCGCTCGACGCCGAATCTGGCGCCGCCAGGCTGCCTGGCGCTAATCCCGCGCCGCGACAGCCGGATTCGTCATTTAAGCGGGCAAAACCGGCCAGACAACCCGCGGCAGCCGCGACCGGCCGAAGGTTTTTCGACATCGACAGTCTGCTGGGACCGGGAGGAGCCTCAGTGCGGCCACCGCTGGTGCAGCCACTGCTAGCGCAGCACCGAGTCGAGTGGGCTGCATGCGGACCGCGTACCACCACCAGCTCATGGCCATGGCCGCCGCCTTTCGGCACCCGCAGATGAACTTTCCCGCTACTACGGCTGCCGCTGCCGCCGCTGCCGCCATTGAAGCGGCGATGATCCAGCAGGCAGCCGCTTCTGCTAGTTCCAGCGGCTGCACTTTATAGACTCGATTCGAAATTCGCCTACTTCTAAACACACTACTGCTATATTGCTTTGTTCAGTTGCACCGTTTGCTTCGGTTATATCTGTGCCCAGGTGTCTTCCAGCCTTTGTCAGCTAGCTGACCCGCATTATGTGCTGCTCATCTGTGCCCAGGTGTCTTCCAGCCTTTGTCAGCTAGCTGACCCGCATTATGTGCTGCTCATCTGTGCCCAGGTGTCTTCCAGCCTTTGTCAGCTAGCTGACCCGCATTATGTGCTGCTCATCTGTGCCCAGGTGTCTTCCAGCCTTTGTCAGCTAGCTGACCCGCATTATGTGCTGCTCATCTGTGCTCCTTGCTCCACTGCAGCCGCTTGGGTATATCTACTCACTCTGTCTGTATATTCTTTCCTGTATAGTCTCAGACTCCCCTTCTTTTCTCTCCGCCTCTCTCTCTCTGTTTCTCTCTGCTTTGCTCTCTTCTCTGCCTCTCTCCCTCCTCTCTGCCTCTCTCCCTCCTCTCTGTTTCTCTCCCTCCTCTCTGCTTCTCTCCCTCCTCTCTGCCTCTCTCCCTCCTCTCTGCCTCTCTCCCTCCTCTCTGCTTCTCTCCCTCCTCTCTGCCTCTCTCCCTCCTCTCTGTTTCTCTCCCTCCTCTCTGTTTCTCTCCCTCCTCTCTGCCTCTCTCTCCTTTCCGCCTACTAGATTTTGATTCTGTGTACGAAAAAAAAATAAAATAAACGAAACAAGAAATGCATGTATTTATAGCCTCGCTAAATAAAAAACTCTATTTATTAATTGGAAAAGGGCAATCAACTTCTTGATTCAATATCACCACATGTCAACTCAGTCGTACGAGTATGACATAAAAATTAAATAGCAGTACGTAAATTATAACAAAGACCAAATTAAACTTTCTGTTTATCCATTTAGAATGAAAATAACAATTATTTGTACAACATTTTAGTCGAAAACAAATAAAATTTTGTTATTTCCGAAAAAATACCAAATTACCAAATTTAGATTTAGTATTTCAATAAATTAAGCTCAGTGGCGCTAAAAATACAGCGCCATAATTATAAACTTGCAGTTGCATGCATTCTATGAAATAACTACTTCTTCATTCTGAATTTTGAGCAGTGCTCTTACAATTTGTGTGAAATTAAATAATAACACAACTAACCAATACATTGTAGACTCACTATTAAGCTTTCGCTGAAGAAAACTGTATTGTTGAAAAGTTGGGAGCAGGGCCGGGAGGGAGAGAAGCGGCCGCCGGTCACCCGCAGCTGAAACCTTAGTGTATAAAAATCGAGTTAAATTGCTTTCCATTTGATCAGCTGGCATCGAGTCAATACTGCAGAGTCAACAAGCACACTGTGTGGAGTCACCGACTGGGGCCACTTGTTGGCCAAATTCCATTGCCGTTTTTAGGTCAATTTTTATCCCTACAATGGGTGCTTAATGTGTCTGTTAATGGAACTAATTTATTTTAATTGGAAGTCCGTTTCAAGGTCATTTTGGGCGGTTAATCTAGGGCTGAATTTGTTTTAATTCGTCAAGACTTTAGTTAATTTTCGCGCTCGTGTAAAACTTTGTCCGTCAAAAAAACTTAGCGCAACTAACTTAAAACTTAGTTGGCACTCCCTGTCTAGAAGTTGGCACTCCCTGTCTAGAAGTTGGCACTCCCTGTCTAGAAGTTGGCACTCCCTGTCTAGAAGTTGGCACTCCCTGTCTAGAAGTTGGCACTCCCTGTCTAGAAGTTGGCACTCCCTGTCTAGAAGTTGGCACTCCCTGTCTAGAAGTTGGCACTCCCTGTCTAGAAGTTGGCACTCCCTGTCTAGAAGTTGGCACTCCCTGTCTAGAAGTTGGCACTCCCCTGTCTAGAAGTTGGCACTCCCTGTCTAGAAGTTGGCACTCCCCTGTCTAGAAGTTGGCACTCCCCTGTCTAGAAGTTGGCACTCCCCTGTCTAGAAGTTGGCACTCCCCTGTCTAGAAGTTGGCACCCCTGTCTAGAAGTTGGCACTCCCCTGTCTAGAAGTTGGCACTCCCCTGTCTAGAAGTTGGCACTCCCCTGTCTAGAAGTTGGCACTCCCCTGTCTAGAAGTTGGCACTCCCCTGTCTAGAAGTTGGCACTCCCCTGTCTAGAAGTTGGCACTCCCCTGTCTAGAAGTTGGCACTCCCCTGTCTAGAAGTTGGCAATCCCCTGTCTAGAAGTTGGCACTCCCTGTCTAGAAGTTAGCACTCCCCTGTCTAGAAGTTAGCAATCCCTGTCTAGAAGTTGGCACTCCCCTGTCTAGAAGTTGGCACTCCCCTGTCTAGAAGTTAGCAATCCCCTGTCTAGAAGTTGGCATCCCCTGTCTAGAAGTTGGCAATCCCCTGTCTAGAAGTTAGCAATCCCCTGTCTAGAAGTTAGCAATCCCCTGTCTAGAAGTTAGCAATCCCCTGTCTAGAAGTTAGCAATCCCTGTCGAGAACTGGGCAATTCCCCATCCATAGAATTTTGTTGCTCCCCTTGGCTTGAAGTAGAAATTTGTAGTCCTAAATTTACAAAATAAGGGGTTAAAAATTAAACTGCGACACTTCGATCACATAGGAATTCACCGGAAGTGCAAATTTAATAGGGTTATAGCCATGTATCGCATCAGTGGAACTGCAAGTACGCTCGTAAGTGATTATTTTATCAGACAAGTTAAATTTAAACCCCGGAAATTCCTCTAGTCTAAATGCAATAAGGTTTCGTTCCGCATTGAGAGATTATTGCAGCAACTACGCAGTTACGAACTAAATAAAAAAATCGAGGGAATTTAGAAAATTCAGCAAAGCTTTGTTAGTTCCGGATTTATTATAATTTGAAAATTAATCCGGCTTATTATTTGTTGCGTTTTAACTGGCCTGTTCAAAATTTTCCGCTGCAAGCTTTGCGTTGAGTTTAGCTACCATTACGGATTGTCAGCGTTTCTCTCCTGATAGTAATTTTTACTTGAATTTTATTTAATAGGCGAAACTAAATTTGCTTTAACTTTCCATTTTCATGCGTTCCTAATTCCCATTCAACTCAAGCCAATAATTGATTAATAATAAGCTTTTAGCAAAGAAGCATATTTTATAAAGCACATTCACGACAATAACTACTGGAAGTAGTGCCTCTTAATCTTGATAGCTCATCGGGAGGCAATGCAAATTCGCAATCGGAAGTGTTTCACAAAAACTGGTTGCAAATTGCAGTCAGAAATTTTCAGGCAAGCGCTAGAAAAGTCTTATCTGGGCTTGGCTGCTGTGGCTGGTTATGCTATGCTGGTTTTGTTTACCACTTCGAGTTTTAGTGAAGGCCCATTCTATTTCCATTCCAATGGGGGCCAGACAAATAATTACAAATCAGCTGGCTCGGGGTGTGAAAAAACAAGAGTAAGAAGCTCTTAATTTAAGTTTTATTGTTGAGCCCTCTCACTCGCTTTATCGATTAAATTTCACCAAAGCCAAACCGTGTGTTGTTTAAATTAACCCGTCCGCTTCTTTGATTGGCTGTGATCCGTCGGGGCCGTCTGCAGGGGTTGGGGCTTGGGGTTGACTGAATTGGGGGTCTGGTCTGTTTAGATAATAAAGCCCCACCCGACTCTCGGAGCGCAGCCTGAGAAATCGAGTTTCT
The DNA here is from genome assembly GCA_002269645.1 of Macrostomum lignano. Classification (NCBI taxonomy): domain Eukaryota; kingdom Metazoa; phylum Platyhelminthes; family Macrostomidae; genus Macrostomum; species Macrostomum lignano. The sequence continues at coordinate 4,730 of NIVC01003434.1, read as the reverse complement.
ATTGAAACTTAGGCCGTGTTCTTCCGATAGGTAAGTATCTTACTACTACTATTATTTAGTATTAGTATGTTTGAGCTGCGCAAATTATTCGTAATTTCCGCGTACGAGAACGAGCTATATTTAAATTTAATATGAGCTACTTTTCAAGTTCAAAAAACAATACTGGCTTGAGCTTATACAATCTTTCGTTAAATTATTTTTCTGCTTCAATTCGATTCTTTCTATTTGTAGAATAGTAGAGTGAAGTCTAAAATATGAAACGAGTGAACGAATTAACACTTAAGCATGCACCAGCAGCTAAATTGTTTGTTATAGTCCAGTCACCACATCATCCCGGCTCGAGGATAGACTACATGTACTATTTGAATTGAACGTTAAACGGGGGGTAAATGGGTAGTTCTCAAATCTTGGCTGGAATTTATGAAAAAAAATATATACAGCATAAAATATTACTTTTTTGGCTTTAAAATTTTCATTTCTGGCACCACAACAGATATAGGTTTATTAAACCACAAAATCCTTGAATATTCAATAAAAAGGCGTGTTTGTTTATTTTACTGTTAAGACTTAAGGGTCTATAAACGACTATGTCGTTGTTTTAGAATATCTGATTAAATTGCATATAAAACATTAAAAAGTAATATATCTGTCCATTTATTTTTTTTCAAGTTACAAAGGTAAACAACTTTAATAGTTGTATTCGCTTTTGTTTTACTATTTAAAAATAGTTACACCACACGTTTTTAACTTCGAAGAAAAAAATTCTTTTACATCAGTCTTGTTAACCTGTTTGTCTTCAAGTTCTTAAAAATTCAGAATATGTAAATGAAACAAGAATGGATGTAAATGAAATGAATGGAACAAGTCGATATAAAATTGGAAATTTTTTGTATGCAAATAATTAAAAAAATTTCTTTGAAGTTCAACCATTTGCCATTTAGTTTTAATAAGCTAAATTTAAAGATGAAAAATTAACAAACATCAGTGGAAAGAATCTTATTTGTAAAATGAAGCACATATTCAAATCCAATTCCTTGATACAAAAGTATGAAACAAACCACTGATTTGAAAGTACCTATTAGGACTTCGACACTTCTGAGAAGTCTGTGCATAGCTTCAATAGACATTGAATATTCATATATATATTATTTAGATACTTCAAAAAGACATTAAAAGTACTTCGTTAGCTTATTTAATATGGAGCTAATATAATGAGCTTTATTTCACTTCAGATTTGAAGACAGGTTTTAAAGAGAATCCAGAAAATTAAGTTTACTTCAGCATCAATAATACACTATATGAATTGATTGACTGTCCTTCAAAAGACCTGCACGAGATCCAGGAATCGATCCACTCTATGCATAGAAGACTACAGTAGCTATTTTGATTATATGCTATAAATTATGTTTTAAGTATTGTGTGTTTTTGACTCTTACATTGTTTTAGATTTTTTTACGTGAGAATTTGGCATTTGGGGCATCTCGCGTAGTGAAGCCGGTCATCTTGGATAACTTATAAACTGTACATGAAGCACTGTAGGGTCTTAGAACTGTTTGATGCCTACACCCCCAAAATTTTTGCCGTAGTTATAGATAGGAGTTTCTTTGGGTGCTTCCTTGTAGCCGTGACTTTCTTTAGCATGGATCTGTAAACACTAAGGGGGCGCGTGCTTTAGCATGTGGACCTTGACCTCACTGCAATGGCATATCCATAGAGGGTTAAGGAGGTCAGCTGTGGTCACAACAGACGGCCGGCTGACTGGGATCTACCGGTATAACCCAATACCAGACTTAGTTTTTTGTGAGACCGTAAGCGCTGAGCTTCTGTACTGCCCGACTGGAGGACAAACTGACTGACTGCAGACTGGTTGAAGACAATTTCTTTCCCTCCTCTTCACCCCTTGTCTGCTCTGATCTTTCATGTACATCGCATTGCTGTCACATTGATTCCAAAATCGTTTTTCTCCCCACCCGCCCATGCATGTTATCCAGTTCGGTGCGGTTTTCAAGTACCGGAAGAGATTAAGACCTTTCCGATTACAGTTAGTGTGTGATGCATAAAGTTTTAAAAATTTACGTGTGGTGTCTTCATTAAAAACCAAGTGGTGTCTTTCAAGCCCAAGTCAAAGAAAAACTGCCTAATAACCTAAGTCACTGGATCGATGCTTCGCTCGTAATAAAATAAATAGCATTGAAAACTAAAAATTGATTCCCATGTGAGTTGAGTTCGTTAATATTCAAAGTTCCCTCATCTCAGCCTGTGTGATGTCGAAGGCGCAATCAGGTGAGCAATAATAGTTTTGTGGCAGGTTGCTATTTGGTGGAAAGCCAGCACATTCACAATGATGCCAAGCATCACAGCCATCACATTGAATCCACTGGATTCTCGAACTTGCAGGTTGAATACAGATGGTAGAACTGCAGCGCTCGACATCAGCCCCGACTTACTATGATCACGACCTCGTTCTCGACCCCTGACACGTTTTCCAGTTGAACACCCTGCAGCACCAACTGCATCTTTCACCGACAGCACTGTCTGTCTCGGCATCGGTGGCAAAGCCAGTGGTTGCCACAGCTTTGCGTTGTGGCACCGACAGCAATCAGTAGCTTCTGTGCAGAGACAGGCCAGCTCCCGATACAAGATGCCGTTTTCATCAACTCGGCAGACGTGGTGGCAGTTGGCAATGCCCGGCATCGTAGACAGGTGTAGAAAAAATACTAAACTAAAGACTAGAGAGTTACTTGGAGTTAAATTGAATCTAAGATAAGCCAGTAAGTGGGCGCAGGGCCCAAACAAGTATATTTATACCAGACATTAACTTAGGGGTTTAAATTGCAGATAAAGAGAGGGGGTGGAGTGCGCGACTGAGGAAAGAGGCGAGAACGGAGAGCCAATCAGAACGCAGCAAGGGAGAGAGAGAGATAAGAATAACAAGATTGAGCTGGACAGAGAAGAGAGAAAACGGAGTAAACAGAGACAAGTGAAGGTGAACTAAGAAATGACTAGGAAAGTCGCGACACTCCCCCCAAAAAATGGAACATTTTTTGAATTTTCGAGTACCAATAGAATTATGAATTAGAGTTCAAGAAACAACTTTAAAACAAATTTAACAATGGTGTACGAGCTACAAATACGACTAAGAATTTCAATACAAAAACTGTGGAGACTAGAGTGAATGCAAAATTGACCAAGAAATTTCACGTGTGCGATTTTAATGAATAAATTTTTACGAGTATAACCAATGAAAAAACTGACTGCATCTACCCTCCCCCCTAAAAAATTATTTTAATTTTTTACATTGTGAAAGAAAAAATTGAATGACGAATTAACGAGGCGATCCGGCAGGCGATGAGCGAAGAGACGATCCGGCAGGCGAGCCCTGAGGCGCCCCTGCCGAGAATTTGAACGAGAGAGACCGAGGACACCGCAGGACGCACCCCCGGCAGACGATGAGTGAAGAGAGTCGAGACGATCCGGCAGGCGAGCCCAGCGGCGCCCCGGCCGAGAATTTGAAACCGAGAAGAGACCGAGGACACCGCAGGACGCACCCCGGCAGACGAAGAGCGAAGAGACGATCCGGCAGGCGAGCCCGAGGCGCCCCGGCCGAGAATTTGAAACCGAGAGAGACGAGGACACCGCAGGACGCCCCCCGGCAGACGATGAGCGAAGAGACGATCCGGCAGGCGAGCCCTGAGGCGCCCCGGCCGAGAATTTGAACCGAGAGAGACCGAGGACACCGCAGGACGCACCCCGCGCAGACGAAGAGCGAAGAGACGATCCGGCAGGCGAGCCCTGAGGCGCCCCGGCCGAGAATTTTAAACTTAGATTTTTATTGTAGTTTTTGAACCAATGAGAAGACTGAAAAGACTGAATATATCCACTCTCCCCCTAAAAATTTAGTAATTTTTAACTGATGACAACTGGTACATGTACAGTACAGAAAAAATACTAAACTAAAGACTAGAGAGTTACTTGGAGTTAAACTGAATCTAAGATTAGCCAGTAAGTGGGCGCAGGGCCCAAACAAGTATATTTATACCAGACATTAACTTGGGGGGGGTTTGAATTGCAGATAATAAAGAGAGGGGGTGGAGTGCGCGACTGAGGAAAGAGGCGAGAACGGAGAGCCAATCAGAAGGCAGCAAGGGAGAGAGAGAGATGAGAATAACAAGATTGGCTGGACAGAGAAGAGAGAAACAGAGTAAACAGAGACAAGTGAAGGTGAACTAAAGAAATGACTAGGAAAGTCGCGACAACAGGTTCACCATCTGCAGCACATTTCCAAACTCTTCGATGTCACTAGTTGTAACCTCGAAAAGCAAAATCTTCTTCTCTTCGTCACTGCCACCGATCATCATCGCCTCCATCATGTCCTGCACCGTGACCACTGCCTCTGCTCACTGTGGACACCGGTTGTCGCACCGCCGCTTTAATGGCCGCTCCCACACCGTCAGCAGCACCCTTGCCATGGCCAGCTTCGGTAAAGATCCACTGCCAGCGATGGATGCCGATTCGCCGCAACAGTCGATCAAACAAAAAAATTGTCTATACACTTGTTAAAGCCGTGTATAATCGGACAGACACAGTGTATTTGCGGAGTTAGGCAACTGTACTGGCCTAACTTTATGATGTTCATTAAAAACAATAAACAGTGTGTATAAGCGGGCAGTGTATATATAAAGGTGTATAGAGAGGGTAAGATAAATATACTGGCCTGTTTAGCTTCTGAC
>NIVC01003433.1:0-18332 GCA_002269645.1 Macrostomum lignano | reverse complement strand
GTGTGCAGTTTCTTTAAAATTGGTGCCAGTTTATAGGAGTTTAAGATTTTTATTTTATTAGGAAGTTTATAGGAATTCAGTGTGATACAAAGAACTTTTAGGATGACCCTCATACACAAAAGCAGCAATAGAAGCAGAGAGATAAGATAGAGAAGTGGAGGGAGGTTGGGTTTACCCTTATACCATTGGGTTTCATGCTACACATGATTGAGGAATCAGTTTCAATCAGTAGGTCAATAATCAGTCCTTGCTACAATTTTGTTAGCTGGTCTAGAGTCTTTCTCTGGTTGCCCTCCTCAAAGCATTTTGGCATCTCAGCCTGTTGGCAAGTGGGGACATCCTAGTCGGCAATTGGCTTTGGTAAGCTAGTTGATTTGTCTGACTAGCTCTCCTATCTATTATTGTATTACCATGGCTTCCAAGCCAATCATTGTCTGCTTAGAAGACTTGCTTGGCATTATAGCATATGTGGATATGCATAGAGCATGTCTTGCCAGCCTGCTAAAGCTGCAGGGTGTTGCCACAGACTTCTATCATGGTCTACAGCAAGGCTTTAAAGTAGGGGTCTATTGTAATTTTCTATATCCTGTTAGTAGACTTCTAAATATCTCTATTGTTTTGTTCACTATCAATTTAAAACAATGAATTTGCTTCTTGTATATGTATATCTATTTAAATATATCTATGAGTGTATTATTAGTTTTCAACTTATACCAATACCAATATCAATATCAACTTATAAGAAATTTACCGGCGCATTTTGCAAGCCTCCATCTATTAAAAAAAGCCTGACATGCAATATCTATGCCTTAATTATTATCTTTTAGTTGTGTATTTAATGGAATAATAATACACATATGTGGATATTATTTGTGTAAAGTGTATATAAAATATACATTTTATGTGTAACTTATTTGTGTATTTTGCGTATATCTATATGCGCATAAATTTATATAAAGTGACACAAAATGTGTTTCCCATGCATTAATTATATGTATATTATGCACAATTGATGTGTGTAATATGCATATAATATGCGCATGAGCAGACTAGGAAATGACTAGGCTAAGCAATACACACAGTGCTACTACTACTAATATATAGCCATTAGGCTCATTCCATATAAGATAGACATTTGGAAAATAGAAAAAAGTCAATATTTTTGCTTGCCATTGCCTTATTAGCCTATTTTTACCAACTGTTTTTATGTGCAATATATACAATCTAAGAATAAAGGAGTGGTAAAATGTTGGATTAGTATTAGATTAAATGTTGGATCAATTAGCAAAAAGTCATCTTTGTAAAAATTTGGACATTTTTCAAAGCAAAAGACACCATTAAGATTTTGTACCTTTTAAAAACAAATAGAAAGCTTTTGAAGGTTGAAACAAACTATAGATAAAAGTATAGTACTTGCATCATCAGATAAAATCATTGGTGACCAAATAATCGATTATATTTTTTATGTATTAGTACCTCAGTTACTGAATTGACAGAAAAAAATATGTTACAACCATAATGTTACGACCATAAGGCTGCCTTTTTTGTATCTTTGTTGCCTTTTGAGTTTATATATTCTAATAAAAGAGTATGATTTCTACAGATGTTCTTAGTCAAATTTTAAAAATGTATTGCAAAATATCAAAAATGAAAAATGTTGTAAGACTTTTATCTTTTAGTTTATATATGTCAAATGTGGTTACGACCATAAGTGTCATTTAAGGTTTAATAGCATCTATACTAATGATGATATCTATATGAAACTCTATAAATATATTCTAGACAAAATAATCTTTCATTTAAAATATTGGTTTAGTATATTCTATTATTAGATTTCATATTATAAGTAAAAATAGCCTGTCATGTTACAACCGTGCTTATATGGAATGAGCCATTAGCACTAGTATAGCATGTGGCATTGCTAAAAACCAAAATAATGCTAATATAGATTTCTTTGCTTATTTCTTAGCTTCTTTGTCTATTGTGACCAAATTACTAAGTTTAATCATTTTATTTTTAATAATTTAGATGGAAATAAAGCTTAAGATCAACATTTATGGCGAAAACCAACGCGTTTCAACCCACTAGGGCCGTCGTCAGGGTATATTTTATCACTGAACAAAACACTCAATATAAATAAGCAAACGATTGTACTATCTCAAGTGTCAAATTGAAAACGGGAGGGTAACCAATGTACAAAAAACATAAAAAACTAGGGGTTGGAGTTAAGCGAGAATAATGAGAGAGAGAGAGAGAGAAGGCAAACAGATGTAAAAAAACAAAATGTACGCGCAACAAAAAATAGTCAAACTCAAAACACCCTAAGAAGGTGGCCCGCACCACTATGTAGCTCTCTGAATTCAATTCAATCTCTGAATTCAAGCTTAGCATTCTTGAAGTGCTGCACATCAAAGCTCAAAATCCCAGTCTCAATGTGCAATTGCTACATAGTGGTGTGGGCCACCTTCTTAGGGTGTTTTGAGTTTGACTATTTTTTGTTGCGCGTACATTTTGTTTTTTTACATCTGTTTGCCTTCTCTCTCTCTCTCTCTCTCTCTCATTATTCTCGCTTAACTCCAACCCCTAGTTTTTTATGTTTTTCGTACATTGGTTACCCTCCCGTTTTCAATTTGACACTTGAGATAGTACAATCGTTTGCTTATTTATATTGAGTGTTTCGTTCAGTGATAAAATATACCCTGACGACGGCCCTAGTGGGTTGAAACGCGTTGGTTTTCGCCATAAATGTTGATCTTAAGCTTTATTTATTTGCTATTAATTAAGCGAGCAACTCTACCACAATTAGATGGAAATGTCTTCTATTTGAAAATTCTTATTTAATGCAAGTTAAAGCATTTAAAGTATTTTAAAAAGCAATATGAGCTACTAATGCATCATATATAATTTTTAATTTTTAATTTAAGATTTAGTATATACTTTTTACAAATGGGTAATATTCTAAGTAGTTGTCAAGGATTTAGAAATTGATAAGCATACATTGATTGCTATCATTCTTGGTAAGTCTACTTATTTTTATTCAATGTAGATAAAACACTTTTAATTCAAGTTTTTTTACCCCAAACTTTTCTATTTATATATTTATGATGCATATGTTAGTTTTGATTTGAGACTTATAAACTAGGAGGCCAATGAATTTGCAGTATATTTTTAAATATTCAACTTTGGAATTATTAATTTTCTAAACTAAATTCTTTCATATATAGTTCAGTTGTTTCTTATCTGGGTTCTTCCTAAAATGTATTCTATTTAATACTAATTCTTTATATATTCTATTCTTCAAGTACAAGTTGCCTTGCTTAAGCATCATTTTAGATTTTTTAACTTTTTTCTTTTCATAGGCCCATTTATCCCATGCTTAAATATATATCTGCACTTAATACCCCAACCCCAGTTTTTTCTATATAATTATAGACCTTCATATGAGTTTCTTCTTAGATAGGTTATATATGCCCAACCTCAAAATTTCATCCATTTGGTACAACTTAGTTGTGACTTACCTATGCACCACCACACTGAAGGACAAGGAGAGGGGATAGCACACTTTGTGTGTTTAAGCTTATTGAAAAATGGAAGTACCTTATTTCTCTTCCTTTTCTTCTGCTCTCACTCTTTTGCTATTGATTTATCATTCATTTATTTACTTATGTAGCATTGCAGACAGTAGTAGTAAACTGCACTGTACCAGTGTACCCTATACCTTGTAGGCTATATTCTACATATTGTACTATATATGTCTGGCAAACTAACTTGTATTAGGTTATATTGAGTTTGATTTTATAATTTTATAGATACTATATTGAGTTTAAACCTTTTCTTTGTGTTTTTCTTATGTGCTTAAATATTGTACTCTATAATATTGAGGCAGGCCCGATGTGTTTAATATTCACATAACCATGATTTTAAATTTCCGCCAAACTACGCTTAACAACGCATTTTTGTTAGAACGAAATCTTTGTTTTAATGGGTTTGTTTTATTTGGGAAAATTATTTTGTTAAACCGCTATAAAGAAATTTGTTTATTCACGACCCGCGCACCCCACCTCCCCTTTTTGAGACTATAAATACAAGCGTTTTTCGGGCTTTAAAACCACATTTTCCGTTTCCTTCATATAACCGTTTCCTTGATTCGGTTAAGAAAGCAAAATGTGTTGTCTTAGTCACTGGAAAGCAAGACAGGAGAGAAAGCTGTTAGAAGTAAGAAAAGCTGTAAGAAGCCAGAAAAAGCCGTAAGAGGCCAGGAAAGCTGTAAGAAGCCAGAAAAAGCCGTAAGAGGCCAGGAAAGCTGTAAGAAGCCAGAAAAAGCCGTAAGAGGCCAGGAAAGCTGTAAGAAGCCAGAAAAAGCCGTAAGAGGCCAGGAAAGCTGTAAGAAGCCAGAAAAAGCCGTAAGAGGCCAGGAAAGCTGTGAGAAGCCAAAAATAGACGGTTGACGAGTCGGGCAACTCCTTCCCAGGGAGCCTGCAACTAAATATAGGGAATTAATAGTAGTAATAATAATAGTAGTGAGATTCATAACTACATGTAGACCAGTGTTTGCCGCTCGACACTGCTACCAGGGCGACTTGCATAGATTCAAGGAGTCCTTAGATTAGAATTCTAGACCTAATGTTTTCTAAGAAACAATAATTGACTAAGTAATTTTATGGAGTAATAACTATTCTAAATTACAACAACTTAAAGCAGCAGCGTGATTATAAACTAGGAAGTGGATAGCCCTACGACAACTTGGTGACATCGGTAGGATAGTCTACAATAGTTAAACACCCCCTGGTACAACTTGGTAACAGCAGTGGGATCTTAACAGACAGAAATATCCCTGCGACAACTTGGTGGCATAGCGGAATAAAAATACAATAATAGTAAAGACACCTACAACAATATAGCTTTTTTTTACTAATACTAGGCCTACTAAAAGTCAAAGAAAATGAGAAAATATTTAATATTTAAAAAACCTTTAAGAGAACTTTCTACTAAACCTTTTGAAGCAAAAATAATAGAAATGGGACCTTAGTCTTTTAAACAACCAAGCTGATCATTAATTGTAATGTAGGCCTATGCAGCCTATTTAATATATAAAAAACTGGTTGCCAACAATTTTAACTGCCTCTAACTTAACTTTTTTATTATGATTTTGCTTATTTTGTGTCCTAGACCTAAGTGTTTTAGTTGTCTTTGATTTAAGTTTAAAATAGGCCTTGTTAAATTAGATTAAAGCCTTAAGGCCTATTATATGTATGAGTCTTAAAAATTTACAGTAATTAATATAATACTAATAGGCTTATTAAAAATGTATAGCTAATGATGTAGAAATATGCCTAAAGTAAGCCCAACTAGACTCCAAATGCCAAAACATTAGAAGCTGTAGCTTCCTACTCCTATAGCTTTGCAATTAATCACTAGGACAATAGCAAGTAGGTACTAAGTTCCTAGCATACATAGTGATTTATGCATTTCTGCTAAATAACTCGTTATGAGTTACTTTTTAGCCAAATAATGCAAAAAGAAATCTACTGAATTAGTCCTAAGTCAAGTTAACTAGTCTAATCGTCATCGCTAGCAATAACAACTTAGCATGACTGAGTCCCAATGACTAGCAACAACACCACACAGCCAAGCCAACAGACCGCTAGAATCATTGGTTAGATTTTAAGCATCATCAATAAAAGTCGAAAATAATAGGCCTAGTAAATCAGAGAAAAAGTAAGTCGAGGGGTTAGATGTGGCAGTGCCATTCCAATCAGACAATCACCAGTAAGTTGCAACACCATTGGTATCAAATGCCGATCAACACGAACCATTGGCATGATTACTTATGATTTTGATCACCTTTTTTAACTGAAAAAATTACGTAAGGGCTTAGGATATTCATAATAAAAAAGTAAGTGACTCTGTGCACACTGAAAAAAATTACTTCAGTTATTACAGATTTTTTTGTGGTTTTAATAGCGGCATCAGTTTTTGGCAGTGATTTAAATTCACAAAACCAGCTAGCTCCGTACCAATAGATGGTACCGTTTTCTTTTTTGGCAGCAAATCTGCACATTTTTGTTGTTTTTGAATAAACTCAATAATAAAGCATTTGTAAGAACTTGAAGGTAAGTGAAATCCATTCTTAATTAATACCACTTGAAATTCGAACTCCATCAACAAGCATACTACACGATGACGGACTGACATACTATTACAGAACTCCACATCGCAACAATTTCATGAATTTTAACAGCAGAGAATTATCCATCGTAAATTCGCAAGCCAATGACCAATGGCAACCAAATTTCTATTTGGACTAATTGAACAATCGAAAAAAATCTGATGTGAATATCTGAGTGTAGTGCCTTCAGGTACGAGCAAATTTGCACATACAGCATTACCAGAAAATCATTGATTCGTATCAATTTTTCTAGGTGGCTTATCTCTGCATAAATTAAAATTCCACATGTACTCGAACATTTTCAGGTCAACTATAAACGCTTTATAGTTACGAGCTAAAACTACATAAATTCTTCGACATTAGAAACTGCCAAAAATGCACCGATGGCTTGAGAACCTTTTAGCCTTCTTCGGCGTGCAAAAACCTGTCTTCTATGGAGAGTTCAGAACTGTCTTCGTCAACCACAAGCGCATCGGATTGAGTGATGCACTACTAGAAGGACAATTATATCCAGACAATCGGGTTGTCACATCTCGCTACACTGTCTACAACTTTCTAATAAAGAATATGTTGGAACAATTCACTCGCGTAGCCAACTTTTACTTTTTAATTGCGGCCACAACTCAATTGCTTATTGATGCTCCGGTGAGCCCAACCTCATCATTTGTGCCTCTGGCTTTTGTGCTCGGTGCCACTGCAGTCAAACAGGCCTACGAAGACATTCTGAGGCACAAGTCTGACGACACAGTAAATTTGGCTCCTGTTAAAGTTGTCAGGGAGAATCGATTAGTTGATATAAAGTCCCTAGAGATTCAGGTTGGCGATGTTGTACGGATACATCAAAATGAAAGCTTTCCCTGTGACCTGATTCTGCTTTCGTCATCTGAGGACACAGGTGAGCCTATAAGAAAATACACTTAGTTCTATACTTTTTTTCAGGAAAATAGCTTAAAGTTTAGCATCATTGGTCCGCTTGTAGGAGAATGTCGCATAACGACAGCTAACTTAGACGGCGAGTCCAACTTAAAGACTGTGCACTCCGTGGAGCTGACCAGACACCTGAGGACAGCCGCCGACATAGGTGCAAACCTGCGTGCTCAGATAGACTGCGAGCAGCCCACTGCAGATCTGTACAAATTTAAGGGAAATATCAGTGTCCGATTGAGCACGGGATTGCCGTACCAAGTTTCCCTGAGCATCAAGAACCTTCTTCTTCGCGGGGCAGTGCTGCGGAACACCAAGCATGTAATGGGAGTGGCCGTGTACACTGGTCAAGAGACCAAGATGCAGCTGAATTCGCAGTACGGCCGTTCCAAAAAGTCCGTCATTGAGCGTCGCCTGGACAAATTTCTTGTGTGCCTCCTGGGCGTTCTACTGTTTATGGTAATTGTTTGCTCTGCTATGAAATGGAGCTACGCGAATCATAAAACAACAGTCACTGGGGCTTGGTACCTGCCAGTCGAGCAATTGACACCATATCGAATAATTCAAGATTTTATGGGCTACTTAATACTGTTCAACTACATGATTCCTATTGCACTATATGTGACAATGGAGGTAACGAAGTTTGTTAGCTCGAAGTTTATTGAGTATGACTTGAGCATGTACTACGAGGATCCAGAAACGGGCGAGAAAATGCCAGCGAGAGCAAACACATCCGATTTGAATGAGGAACTCGGACAAGTTCAGTACTTATTTTCGGACAAAACGGGCACTCTTACCGAGAACAAAATGACCTTCAGACACTGCTCGGTAGACGGACGTACGTTCAGTGAATTCAGTGGTGAACTCTGGGAGACAGACAGCTGCGGTGGACAACGACTGAGTCGGTGCGAGAGGCTGGGAGACCGACAGCTGCTGTTCTTTACCGTTTTGGCCCTGTGCCACACCATTCGAGTTGAACGGCCTACGGCGTATGGCAATGATGAGCAAAATCGGTATGCATTCTCTACACTTGAAGCGGAGGATTACACCTACCAGGCCAGCTCTCCAGATGAGAAGGCTTTTGTTGAGGCCGCCCGTAGTTTTGGGATAATTTTCCACGGCACTGAGGGCGGGGTCAGCACAGTCAGCCTGTCTAGTGCCAATGGCGAGTGCATTGTTCAGCAATTCCGGCTACTGCACGTGCTCGAGTTTGATTCAGAGCGCAAGTGCATGTCGGTCATCGTGCAGAGAGCCGACGGCGCTTATTGGCTGCTAACGAAAGGAGCCGAAAGCACAATGCTGGAGAAGTGCTGCACAGGAGACAAGGATTCTATTGTGAAGTTCTCCGCCGAATTCGCCGTCCAAGGTCTGAGAGTGCTGGCAATCGGACACAAAGAGCTGACAGAAGCCGAGTATGAGCAGATAAAGTTGCAATTCTCCATCGCCGAGATAGATGTAGCCAACAGAGATGCCAAGCTGACGGAAGTGTACATGTGAGTACTTTTTAGTGCAACATTTGGTCTTAAGTAGGTAATGGTACAGAAGAAGGCAACAATAACGGTTAGAGACTTCAAGCAGATCCGATGAGATAACAGATCGAATCCACAGCTGAAAGTCTGAAATGGTCAGTAGGCTAAAATGATATTTTTTAAAGGTGCAGAAATTCCACAACCTAGTTCGCAGTCGCAACCTGTAGATTTAGGACCCTTGTACTACATCACCACAGGTTTCCCATAAACCTCTCTTCGACCAGGTCGATAGAGCAAGGCCTCGAAGCGCTGGGCCTCACAGCTATCGAAGACGAGCTGCAACCAGGCGTGTGCGAGACGCTGACGGATCTGCGCGAGGCAGGCATCCAGGTGTGGGTGCTCACCGGCGACAAGCGCGAGACAGCCGAAAACATCAGCCTGTCATCGGGACACTTTGTGGAATCCATGCAGCGCATCCGCATTGTGGAGCAGCTGTCGGCGGATGTCTGCCGCGAGAGTGTGAGCAGCGGACATGAGATGATTGAGGCGTCCAAAGTGTCAATTCCGATAAATTTCTGCACGATTGTCGACGGTGACTCGCTGCAATTTATTTTGTCCGATGAGCACCCCGACCTGAGGGACTCGTTCCTAGAACTGTGCTGCAAGACAGCCGCAGTTTTGTGCTGCCGCTGCACGCCTCTGCAGAAGGCCAGAATAATCGCCATGGTGAAGCATGGAGTTCGGCCCGAGCCAACCACCTGCGCGATCGGCGACGGAGCCAACGACGTCTCATGATCCGAGAGGCCCACGTTGGAATCGGCATCTTCGGCAAGGAGGGCCGGGCCGCCGCTCTCAACGCCGACTACGCATTCGCCAGGTTCGCGTTCACTCGCACCGCCCTGCTGTTCCACGGCCACCTGTTCTACATTCGACTCTCAAATCTCGTTCTGTACTGTTTTTACAAGAGCATTGTGTTCGTTATGCCTCCCTTTTTCTTCGCGTTTTTCTCCGCATTCAGCGCCCAGCCAATGTACGACACGGCGTTCTTCATTCTCTACAACATGACCATGACTTCATTGCCGATTTTTCTCTACGGCTTGTTTGAACAGCACCTGCCTCGACAGCGGTTGGAGTCCGAGCCACGTCTCTATCGAGGCATCGCTAACAATCGGCGCCTGTCCTGGGGCCAACTCGCCCTGTGGTGCGCGCTGGGCCTCTGGCACTCGGCCTGCTGCTTTTTTGGCGTAGCGGCCGTGTTTCTGACCAACGACTGGGTCGGCTCGAACGGCTACGCGTACGATGTCTACGCGTTCGGCACGGTGGTGATCACCTGCGTTCTGGTGTGCGTCACCACTCGCATCCTGCTCATCACCTACAGCTTCAGTGTGCCAACGCTCATTGGTTTCCTGTTCTCCACAGTCACATACGTGATTCTGCTCAGTGCCTACAGCGGGATCTCAACCGCTTTTCTATCCAAGCAGCTCACTTACTACTGGACTTACTTTGATCTGAGCGGGCAGCCCTCGTCCTGGCTGCTGCTGCTGTGCGTTTTGGTGCTGGCCGTGGCGCCAGACTTGGCCATTCGATTCCTGCAAGACTGGCGCACCGAACTTGAGTTGAAAATTGCGAAAAATGTTTGTTCAAAATGTCTGGCTGGAGAACTCTTTGCGATGATGTCATGATATTATTTAAAATTTCTATAAAAACTTGCAGACTTATAAGAAAGTGCAGAAATACCAAAGCGGTACTACAGTGCTGGATTGTGAGGTCAAGGAGAACAAGGATCTGTGCTTGGTAAGTGAGGATGGTTTGGTTGGAGGGGATGGTAGCCCATCAATCTCTATGCGTTCCGTTTCACTCCGCTGGCACAGGAGTTTGCGGTGTCTTCAGCGGACCATCAGCAAAGCTATGCACTTCATCAACGGAGCACCGCAAAGCCACTTTGAGCTGCAATTCGTTGCTTACGATATCGACGTGACGAGTTTCACCAGCATTCCAGTTTTCTTCAAGCAGAGCAAGTGATGTGCTATTGTGGGGGATATTTCCTATTCTTATCACAAAACTGCCATTGAATTCAAATTGTCTTTTAAACAAATGATAGATGTTTATCTAATTGTCTAACATTTTTAAAGTAATTATCGCCAAAGTTCGTTTCTTTCGGATTTCTTCAGACAAACAGCCAGATAAGACAGACTCATTTTCTCTAATAAAAACGGAGTCTGCATTGTTGGCGCAGAGAAGCGAATTTCATAAGCGAATAATGTTAGCTAGCGTGAGAACACGCGGTGAGGCATAGCTAGGGGTCAGTCACAGACTGCGAGTATACAGTACATTATGGTTTTTATTAAACCTCAAGTCCTCGTGTATTTTATCAGTGCACTGTCAGAGACTATAGCACTCATTGCACCCAGAGCATTTCTCTCCAGAGAAGTTGTTGTTGAGCTTTTAAATTTTTTTGGCCGCGCTCAAATTCTGAACTTGTGTATTTTTGCCTACTATTAGTAGAAATAACTCGAAATGGCGAAATTATTTCGTATTTGACAACGAAATGGGAACTCAAAATTACTGCGGGATAGTTGAAGTACATCTAGTTGCAGTGCTATTTTATTGTGTTAAAATCTAATAGTTTAAACAAATTTACAACTATATAAGTCAGCAATATTGCGGTCAATTTAACATGAAGTAGTGCAATTGATAACAGTTGAAGGACAAACAAATTAAGTGTAGCATTCCCTATAGTTACGCATTGAACGGAAAAAGTTTTATATACGGGACAAGAATGCCGCACATATACATGTATTGTACAGCTAACTGTATCTTGAATTTCTTTCAAAGGCACCACTGAGTCATTAAGTCCTGACAGCTCGATTAAAACAGAAATATTCGGGCGCAAATTCAAATCCGACACTGTATAGAAATTATCGCACAACGCCAACATTGGCGGAGCCGCAGTAGCAGGCGGCCTCGTCCTCGCTGATTGGCCGCAGGCCCGGCCCGGACAGCCGGCAGTCGGCCAGCAGCCGCAGCCAGACGCGCCGCTCCTCCTCGCTGTCGAAGGTGACCACCGAGTAGGCCCGGCCAACTCCGTCTTCGCCTCGCCTGGCCAGTTTGAGCTTCCGTCTGCCCAGCGGCTCTGCGCTGAGCCCGCGAAGGCTCAGGCAGCCCAGCGGCTGCCCGGCCGCCTCCTCGGTGGCCTCACTGAAGACCACCACGAAGCCGGGCCCGCCAGAGGCGTCGCCGCCGCCGCCGAACAGGCAGAGCCGACCGGCCAGGGTGGCCAGATGGTCCGGCCGCACCAGGGTGATGAGCGCCCGGCTGCTCCGCCGCTGCACCGCGGCGCCCGACGTGCTCAGCTTCATCGCTTTGGCGTCGTCTTGAAAGCACATCAATAAAATGTCTGTTCAGCTGCCCTGCTCTAAACTGTTACGAATTGCTGCTTCAGTTTGGGAAAAATTTCCCACATCGATGCGGGTCCCTTTTTATAGCATCTCTTGTAGCCCTCAACTCCCCTTTCCCGCAGAAACTTCCTCTCTCGATTTTCTCCACCCCCCTCCCTCACCCTCTTCCTGGATCCGCCCGTCAGTCAGCTAAACTGTAGAGCAGAGCTGGCTGGCTGAGCCACCCCCCCTCTAGATAGGCCTCCGCTAGCTGGCAACGGGGGCTATTTCCCTGATAGCCTCGCGGCCGGGGTGGGCGCCAGGGGGGGGGTGCACACTCCTATTATGGAGGTTGCGGATCCACTCCGCGTACGCGAATCTCGCCGAGAGACTCTTGTCAGGCGGGCAGCTATTTTTATCCACCCAAGTAGCTAAGAATAGCGGCAGCTTTTATTGTGGGGGAAAAAGGGGCGGTGGGCGATTAATCCTCTGTTTGGTTTGTCCTTAATCGGTTCTAAATCCGCCCCAGTTGCCAACCTGATTCGCTCGCTGTGACGCAAACTAGGAGGCTCCGTCTGGCACAGAGCGACTCCCAGGCTGCAGACAAATATTGACTGGGCCGGCCTTAAAGTCCGCCATCCGGGAGGCTGGAAATATGAGGACTTGCGCCGCCACGCAATTCCGATTGGGTTTTTTTAGGCCAACCGACCATCATATCGCCCCGCTTAATCTCTTGATGACAGTTTCAGCCCGGTCTGCATCCGAGCAGCCTCTTCGGTGCTAAATATATCGGATTAGGGGTGGATGAACTGATCATGATGACTTGCTGCCAAATGAATTCCATTCAGTCTGTCTGTCTGTCTGTGTCTGTCTGTCTGTCTGTCTGTCTGTCTGTCTGTCTGTCTGTCTGTCTGTCTGTCTGTCTGTCTGTCTGTCTGTCTGTCTGTCTGTCTGTCTGTCTGTCTGTCTGTCCGTCTGTCTGTCTGTCTGTCTGTCTGTGTGTCTGTGTGTGTGTCTGTCTGTCTGTCTGTCTGTCTGTCTGTCTGTCTGTCTGTCTGTCTGTCTGTCTGTCTGCCTGCCCGCCTGTCTGTCTGTCTGTCTGTCTGTCTGCCTGCCCGCCTGTCTGTCGGTCTGTCTTAATGTCTGTGTCTGTCTGTCTGCCTGCCCACCTGTCTGTCTGTCTATTTTTATCAAACTGCAGTGGCAAACCTTATACTGAAATACTCAACCTAAAAATCACCTTGTAACTTTAAAAAGCCATTAGAAGAGATCTGGCATTGAGCCAAAAAAGCAGCTTTTCTCTTTTGTGCGATGTGGCATTCAGTGCCGGTTTTCCCCGCTAGAAAATGCATCGAGGGGGCCGAAGTAAAGGGGAATCGGCTTGGACAGCATTGTGAGCTAAAAATAGAAACATGACTCAAGTGGCTATTTGCTTCGCCCAACCCCGTAGAGGAACAACGGCTTTCTGGCTTCTGCCGTCTTCTGCTTTCAGTTTCTGAGACTCATTTCCTGGAGAGCTCAAGAGCCGCACTGGAGGAGGGGGTGAGGCAGAGGCTTTGATCAAAAGCAAAATCACTCAGACTGGAATTCCCGGAATGGGATTCCTCTGTGCTAAGGCGGCGGGAAGCGCGCTATGCAAAACCGGTTGCTGCTAAGGTGACTCACGACTCAGGACTTTGGGTGCGGCTTCTCTGCTCTGAGCCGCTTCTAGTTAGGACAGGGGATTCAGAGAGCCCAATTAGAATAGGGCATAGGATGCATTCGAAGAGGGCATAGGATGCATTAGAAGAGGGCGTAGGATGCATTCGAAGAGGGCATAGGATGCATTAGAAGAGGGCGTAGGATGCATTCGAAGAGGGCATAGGATGCATTAGAAGAGGGCATAGGATGCATTAGAAGAAGTTCTTTAGAAAATATTTAATCGGGTCATAGGAAAGATTCGAAGATGCTATTATGAAAGGTTCGAGTTAGAAAGATTCCTAGAAAAGAAAGGATTCGAAGAGGTCATCTTCAGCTTCAGAAATACAAGTTTCAATAGTTTTTAAAGCATATGCGTAAGCGGCTGCTGTGTTTCTCTTTCACGCAAGTACAACAACCAAAATTAATACATTTTATTATCGCCAACACATACGCTCGTACTTTGTGTAATGCATTGTTCTCGAATGCTTTAAGATAATAATAAATTGACGTTTATTTACAACTTATACGATAATAGCTATCTGTAAATTAAACCCAGCGTCGATACAATCCAACAATAGACACCACATGTAGGTTTAATTCAATAAAAATTAAGAGCAACATCTGCACCGAGGTAATTGACGCAACCAGAAGTAGTTTGTTGCAGAAATTCACTGAAAAAAATAAATACTGAAAAAGTTAATAGTAACATGCCTGAATTAATCAAAATTAGCTGCACACCCACCTCACTTCGCTTCGCCAACCCAGTCTATGTTTATACGCCCACCTCACTCCGCTTCGCCACCCAGTCTATGGCTAGGAACCCACCTCACTCCGCTCCGCTAACCCCGTCTATGGCTAGGAACCCACCTCACTCCGCTCCGCTAACCCGTCTATGGCTAGGAACCACCTCACTCCGCTCCGCTAACCCAGTCTATGGCTAGACACCCACCTCACTCCGCTCTCCAACCCAGTCTATAGCTATACATCCACCTCACTCCGCTCCGCCAACCCAATCTATGGCCATACACCCACCTCACTCCGCTCCGCCAACCCAGTCTATGGCTAGGCACCCGCATCACTCCGCCCGACACCCCGGGTCACAAGGCAGCCAGCAGCCGCGCCAGTCCTTCCTTGAGGTTGACATCGCGCAGCTTGTACTGCAGGCCGGCAAAGTCCGCTGATTCCAGCGCCTGCCGCCGGCACTCTTCCAAATCGCCTAGTCGTTTCTGTGTACTCCCTTTTTGTGTGCCGCCACAGGCGCCGGCCGACTTGCCAGCGACCAGCCTTTCAACAACGGCGCAGAACGCGTAGAATAGCTGTGGCTCGAGCTGCTCGAGATCAGCGGTGCCAGTCAGGTCCCGGAGCTGAGCCAGCCGGTCCCGGGGGACGTTGCCCCTCGATCAGCAGGTCGCCGATGCACTTGTCCAGCTCCCTGGACTCGATCAGGTTGGTTGTCGGATTGCGAAACTTCTGGAATAGCCGCTGGTACAGCACGATACGGTTGTTGGGACACCACGGCGTACTGGCGCAGGTAATCCTTGGCGTCCAGGCCTGATTGGCAATGTTTTGCGATAGACATAGAAATGGCTACTTTTTCGTTCCACACTACTGATGAGAGAATTTAGTAGAATACTGAGAATTTTTTACCACCCGTATTTCTAGCAAATGGTAAAAACGCAGAGAGAGAGAGGGAGAGCAGTTTTTTTATCAAGTACCTGAATTTTTTAGGACTAAAAAGTAATCGTTTCCTGATTCCCTCCCTCTAATTTATGCGCATACATCTATCGACTGCCTGGCTTCAGTGGGACGTGAAATACGATATGCTTTAAAGTGCAGTTCTAGTCAGCCCCAGTCAGCTCCAGAGCTTTGTGACCGCAAAATTCGATTCGAATGCTGTTTTCTGCTACTCAGTCAACCGTTAAAGCTTGCCGAAGAGACGGTCAGGTTGCGCAGGGAGATCTGCCTTAGAAATCGGAGCTGTCAATCACAGTTTGTTAGCTTTTAAGAGTGGGGAAAGCTGCTCTGTGAGAGTAGGGACTCAGATGAAAGACTGAGATGAAGAACTGCGAGATAAGGGACTGTGAGATGAGGGACTGAGATGAGAGACTGAGATGAGGGACTGAGATGAGGGACTGAGATGAGGGACTGAGATGAGAGGCTGAGATGAGAGACTGTGAGATGAGGGAATGAGATGAAGGACTGCGAGATGAGGAACTGAGATGAGGGAATGCGATGAGGGAATGCGATGAGAGAATGAGATGAGGGACTGAGATGAGGGACTGAGATGAGGGACTGAGATGAGAGGCTGAGATGAGAGACTGTGAGATGAGGGAATGAGATGAAGGACTGAGATGAGGGAATGAGATGAGAGACTGAGATGAGGGACTGAGATGAGGGACTGAGATGAGGGACTGAGATGAGGGACTGAGATGAGAGGCCGTGAGATGAAGGACTGAGATGAAGGAATGCGAGATGAGGAACTGAGATGAGGGAATGCGATGAGGGAATGCGATGAGAGAATGAGATGAAGGACTGAGATGAGGGAATGAGATGCAGGTTCCCAGTGCCTCTCCGAAGTCCCACATTCTAGCGGACGCCTCACCTTCCAGCCGCTTCAAGTCGAAGGGCAGCTCAAAGCGGGTGTCTGGGCTGTGCAGTTGTGCAGTTTGCCGCCGTGCTTCAGGCGCTGAAATTGAAGGTTTTGGTTTGATTGACAACAACTCAGTCACGTGACAGGAACATGAGAAGGACTGGTAGCACATGACAAGAATATGAGAAGGACTCGTAGCACATGACAAGAACATAAAAAGGAGGACTGGTAGCACATGACAAGAATATGAGAAGGGCTGGTAGCACATGACAAGAATATGAGAAGGGCTGGTAGCACATGACAAGAATATGAGAAGGACTGGTAGCACATGACAAGAATATGAGAAGGACTGGTAGCACATGACAAGAATATGAGAAGGGCTGGTAGCACATGACAAGAATATAAAGGACTGGTAGCACATGACAAGAATATGAGAAGGACTGGTAGCACATGACAAGAACATAAAAAGGAGAACTGGTAGCACATGACAAGAACATAAAAAGGAGGACTGGTAGCACATGACAAGAATATGAGGACTTATAGCACATGACAAGAATATAAAAAGAAGGGCTGGTAATACATGAAAAGAACATGAAAAGGGACTGGTGGCTAGTGAATCATGAGAATCATTGACCAGAAAATTGCAGCACCTGTCAATCTCTCTCTCTCTCTCTCACCTTCTGCACATCCTTCACCGTGACAGGCATTTCAAATTATCTGATTAAGCGTCTTCACCTGCCGTGAAACGCCAATGGTGAGGCAGCAGATTTATTCTTGACTCTGCAGAGAGAGACCTCAAAGCATTTGATGCCAAACAATATATACTTTTTTCTCTCCGGTGTAAACTCTAATTGGTTGTGCAAAAAATTCATAATAAGCGCGCGCCTCGCTGTAAAAAAAGCACATTAACTGAGCACTGGTTCACTGCAAACAGCCCTAATAACCCGCTGCATAAAGTGAAGACTGGCACAAAAGTGTTTATGAAACATTAAACTCAGATGGCAGATTGCCAAGCCACCGGCCTCTCCCGTTTGCTTTGTCCATTCATTGTGCTCACATTCTCACCTGTTGCTTCTTTCGTATATTCCTGCCTCCCTCTTTCTCTGACCATTCGGCACTCATCTTCATACAGGCACTGCGCTTCATTCTTGCATGTCGCAACTCTTCACTGGCGGCTATCTCGTCTCCAATCTGTGAGCATCTCACTCACCTTGTCCTCACTCTCTCTTCCTGCGCCCTGACACTGCACCTCTCTTCTATCCTCCAATCTCCTATCCTCCAATCTCCTATCCTCCAATTCCCTATCCTCCAATCTCCTATCCTCCAATCTCCTATCCTCCAATCTCCTATCCTCCAATCTCCTATCCTCCAATCTCCTATCCTCCAATCTCCTATCCTCCAATCTCCTATCCTCCAATCTCCTATCCTCCAATCTCCTATCCTCCAATCTCCTATCTCCAATCTCCTATCCTCCAATCTCCTATCCTCCAATCTCCTATCCTCCAATCTCCTATCCTCCAATCTCCTATCCTCCAATCATATCCTCCAATCTCCTATCCTCCAGTCTCCTATCCTCCAATCTCCTATCCTCCAATCTCCTATCCTCCAATGTCCTACCCTTCCGTCTCCTACCTCTCTTCTCTCCTACCCTCTATCTCCTATCCTCCAATCTCCTATCCTCCAATCTCCTATCCTCCAATCTCCTATCCTCCAATCTCCTATCCTCCAATCTCCTATCTTCGATCTCCTATCCTCCAATCTCCTATCCTCCAATCTCCTATCTCTCTCAATCTCCTATCCTCCAATGTCCTACCCTTCCGTCTCCTACCCTCTCTTCTCTCCTACCCTCTATCTCCTATCCTCCAATCTCCTATCCTCCAATCTCCTACCCTCTATCTCCTATCCTCCAATCTCCTATCCTCCAATCTCCTACCCTCCAATCTCATACCCTCCAATCTCTATCCTCCAATCTCCTATCCTCCAATCTCCTATCCTCCCAATCTCCTATCCTCCAATCTCCTATCCTCCAATCTCCTATCCTCCAATTCTCCTATCCTCCAATCTCCTATCCTCCAATCTCCTATCCTCCAATCTCCTATCTCCAATCTCCTACCCTCCCTTCT
>NIVC01003432.1:55000-97935 GCA_002269645.1 Macrostomum lignano | reverse complement strand
CGTCTGACTAGAGCTGCTGAGCGTCGCGCTGTGTCGATGGACCGACGGCTGTCACGAGAGCGTCGTTCCGTGTCGAACGACCGACGTCTGACTAGGAGCTGCTGAGCGTCGCGCTGTGTCGACTGACCGACGTCTGACTAGAGCTGCTGAGCGTCGCGCTGTGTCGATGACCGACGGCTGTCACGAGAGCTCGTTCCGTGTCGAACGACCGACGTCTGACTAGAGCTGCTGAGCGTCGCGCTGTGTCGACTGACCGACGTCTGACTAGAGCTGCTGAGCGTCGCGCTGTGCTGTCGATGGACCGACGGCTGTCACGAGAGCGTCGTTCGTGCGACGACCGACGTCTGACTAGAGCTGCTGAGCGTCGCGCTGTGTCGACTGACCGACGCTGACTAGAGAGCGCGTTCCGTGTCGACTGACCGACGTCTGACTAGAGCTGCTGAGCGTCGCGCTGTGTCGATGACCGACGGCTGTCACGAGAGCGTCGTCTGTGTCGAACGACCGACGTCTGACTAGAGCTGCTGAGCGTCGCGCTGTGTCGATGGACCGACGGCTTCACGCTGAGCGTCGTTCCGTGTCGAACGACCGACGTCTGACTAGAGCTCTGAGCGTCGCGCTGTGTCGATGGACCGACGGCTGTCACGAGCAGCGTCGCTCCGTGTTCGACTGACCGACGCTGACTAGAGCTGCTGAGCGTTCGCGCTGTGAACGACCGACGACGGCGACTAGAGCTCTGAGCGTCGTTCCGTGTCGAACGACCGACGTCTGACTAGGGCTGCTGAGCGTCGCGCTGTGTCGACTGACCGACGTCTGACTAGAGCTGCTGAGCGTCGCGTTGTGTCGACTGACCGACGGCTGTCACGAGAGCGTCGTTCCGTGTCGAACTGACCTGACGTCTGACTAGGGCTGCTGAGCGTCGCGCTGTGTCGACTGACCGACGTCTGACTAGAGCTGCTGAGCGTCGCGCTGTGTCGACTGACCGACGTCTGACTAGAGCTGCTGAGCGTCGCGCTGTGTCGACTGACCGACGGCTGTCACGAGAGCGTCGTTCGTTGTCGACTGCTGCGTCGACTACTGCGAGCGTCGCGCTGTGTCGACTGACCGACGTCTGACTAGAGCTGCTGAGCGTCGAGCTGTGTCGACTGACCGACGTCTGACTAGAGCTGCTGAGCGTCGCGTTTGTGTCGATGGACCGACGGCTGTCACGAGAACGTCGTTCCGTGTCGAACGACCGACGCCTGACTATGGCTGCGGAGCGAGTCCATTTGTCCAAGCAGTCAAAGCGCGTTACCAATTTTGGCTCCCAGCCGGTGCTCAGCACAAAATCATCCAGCACTAAGTTCGACGTCGTTATTGAAGAGCCCTCCGTTCTTAACAGCTCTCGACTCATCTCACTTGGCAAACCTGATCATCAGACTGTGTCGCTACCGAGTCAGCCGACCGTCAATTTCGACAAGACCTTGTCCACTTTGCTGGCCTCCGACGAACTGACCCGTCAAGTGCCGAGCGCTTCACTCAAACAGAAGATTCTGTGGCAGATTGGCTCAGCTGTGGGAGCTGTTTCGAGGTGGGTTTCATTGTGTCATCTTGTAGGGTGAGATTCAGGAACGCTCATAGGTGAGATTCAGGAACGCTCATAGGTGAGATTCAGAAACGCTCATAGGTGAGATTCAGGAATGCTCATAGGTGAGATTCAGCAATGCTCATAGGTGAGATTCAGGAATGCTCATAGGTGAGATTCAGGAATCTCATAGGTGAGATTCAGGAATGCTCATAGGTGAGATTCAGGAATGCTCATATATATGGGATTCAGGAATGGTAATATAAAAGATTCGGGAATGTTTCATATTCTGATATAGGAGATTCAGAAATTCAGATATATGAGAATCAGGAATCTTCATATATGAGATTCAGGAATGCTGATATATCACGAGTTTCAGGAACGCTCATAGCTGTTATTCTGAATAGGCTCCTGTATCTCATCCTTATCTTCTAAGGCTGGAATTGAGACGGGATGTCTAATAAAATTTTGATCGAACTGCTTCAACAAATCTAGAAATACGCATGCAGGCACCGAATAATTTAAGCACCCGGTTTCATCTTGCAGCTACTCGGCGGACTTCGCCCAATTTGGAATTGCCGGCGGCGCTGCCCTGGTTGCCATGGCAACAATCGTCGGGGCAAATCGGTCCTCTGCTAATTTTGATAACGATTCTATTCGGTGACCTTAAATGACCTATTGGATTTGAACTGGATATGAGAGGATGAAATGTTTAACCAATTAAAACAAGTTTATCCAACGAGAGGGTTTATTTTTCATTCAATATCAACAACTTTTTGACGTGCTGCATTATTAAAACAAAAAGCAATATTATCGGCTCTTTTTTATTTATTTCGACAGAAAAAACTTGGCTTTTTTGTTACAGTAGAAAAAAATGATAGATAAAGAAATATCGATAGTTGATCAGATAAAGTCAACTGTTTGTTAGGAGACGAAATACAACAACAAATCGCTTTTGTTATACTGGAAGATTTTTTTTGAAATGGCAATGTTACTACTGAGCAAGATAAACAAGTAATGCTTTATGTACAGATTTTGAATACAAATTACAAAACCCTTTAAAGTTTAAATGAGAAAAACTGTTAAAAGTACTAATTAAATAAAACTAGAAAAATGTACATGAAAATACTTATTGTTATTGAATAATGCAAAGTTACATAAATTTGCTTAGACAAGATATACATTAATGTACATAAATGTTATAGTGAGGTATTTGTGGTGATAGTCAAGGAATTCCTCAGGTAAAACTGTGATTCCCAAATTCCTCAGGTAAAACTCTGATCCCCAAATTCCTCAGGTAAAACGATCTGATCCCCAAATTCCTCAGGTAAAACTCTGATCCCCAAATTCCTCAGGTAAAACGATCTGATCCCCAAATTCCTCAGGTAAAACGATCTGATCCCCAAATTCCTCAGGTAAAACTCTGATCCCCAAATTCCTCAGGTAAAACTCTTATCCCCAAATTCCTCAGGTAAAACGATCTGATCCCCAAATTCCTCAGGTAAAACTCTGATCCCCAAATTCCTCAGGTAAAACTCTTATCCCCAAATTCCTCAGGTAAAACGATCTGATCCCCAAATTCCTCAGGTAAAACTCTGATCCCCAAATTCCTCAGGTAAAACGATCTGATCCCCAAATTCCTCAGGTAAAACGATCTGATCCCCAAATTCCTCAGGTAAAACTCTGATCCCCAAATTCCTCAGGTAAAACTCTTATCCCCAAATTCCTCAGGTAAAACGATCTGATCCCCAAATTCCTCAGGTAAAACTCTGATCCCCAAATTCCTCAGGTAAAACTCTATCCCCAAATTCCTCAGGTAAAACGATCTGATCCCCAAATTCCTCAGGTAAAACTCTGATCCCCCAAATTCCTCAGGTAAAACGATCTGATCCCCAAATTCCTCAGGTAAAACGATCTGATCCCCAAATTCCTCAGGTAAAACTCTGATCCCCAAATTCCTCAGGTAAAACGATCTGATCCCCAAATTCCTCAGGTAAAACGATCTGATCCCCAAATTCCTCAGGTAAACGATCTGATCCCAAATTCCTCAGGTAAAACTCTATCCCCAAATTCCTCAGGTAAAACGATCTGATCCCCAAATTCCTCAGGTAAAACGATCTGATCCCCAAATTCCTCAGGTAAAACGATCTGATCCCAAATTCCTCAGGTAAAACGATCTGATCCCCAAATTCCTCAGGTAAAACGATCTGATGCCCAAATTCCTCAGGTAAAACGATCTGATGCCCAAATTCCTCAGGTAAAACTCTGATCCCCCAAATTCCTCAGGTAAAACGATCTGATCCCCAAATTCCTCAGGTAAAACTCTGATCCCCAAATTCCTCAGGTAAAACTCTGATCCCCAAATTCCTCAGGTAAAACTCTGATCCCCAAATTCCTCAGGTAAAACTCTGATCCCCAAATTCCTCAGGTAAAACGATCTGATCCCCAAATTCCTCATGTAAAACTCTGATCCCCAAATTCCTCAGGTAAAACTCTGATCCCCAAATTCCTCAGGTAAAACTCTGATCCCCAAATTCCTCAGGTAAAACTCTGATCCCCAAATTCCTCAGGTAAAACTCTGATCCCCAAATTCCTCAGGTAAAACTCTATCCCCAAATTCCTCAGGTAAAACGATCTGATCCCCAAATTCCTCAGGTAAAACTCTGATCCCCAAATTCCTCAGGTAAAACGATCTGATCCCCAAATTCCTCAGGTAAAACTCTGATCCCCAAATTCCTCAGGTAAAACGATCTGATCCCCAAATTCCTCAGGTAAAACGATCTGATCCCCAAATTCCTCAGGTAAAACTCTGATCCCCAAATTCCTCAGGTAAAACTCTGATCCCCAAATTCCTCATGTAAAACTCTGATCCCCAAATTCCTCAGGTAAAACTCTGATCCCCAAATTCCTCAGGTAAAACTCTGATCCCCAAATTCCTCAGGTAAAACTCTGATCCCCAAATTCCTCAGGTAAAACTCTGATCCCCAAATTCCTCAGGTAAAACTCTGATCCCCAAATTCCTCAGGTAAAACTCTGATCCCCAAATTCCTCAGGTAAAACTCTGATCCCCAAATTCCTCAGGTAAAACGATCTGATCCCCAAATTCCTCAGGTAAAACTCTGATCCCCAAATTCCTCAGGTAAAACTCTGATCCCCAAATTCCTCAGGTAAAACGATCTGATCCCCAAATTCCTCAGGTAAAACTCTGATCCCCAAATTCCTCAGGTAAAACGATCTGATCCCCAAATTCCTCAGGTAAAACACTGATCCCCCAAATTCCTCAGGTAAAAATCTGATCCCCAAATTCCTCAGGTAAAACTCTGATCCCCAAATTCCTCAGGTAAAACTCTGATCCCCAAATTCCTCAGGTAAAACTCTGATCCCCAAGTTCCTCAAATAAAACTCTGATCCCCAAATTCCTCAGGTAAAACTCTGATCCCCCAAGTTCCTCAAATAAAACTCTGATCCCCAAATTCCTCAGGTAAAACTCTGATCCCCCAAATTCCTCATGTAAAACTTTGATCCCCAAATTCCTCAGGTAAAACTCTTATCCCCAAATTCCTCAGGTAAAACTCTGATCCCCAAATTCCTCAGGTAAAACGATCTGATCCCCAAATTCCTCAGGTAAAACTCTGATCCCCAAATTCCTCAGGTAAAACTCTGATCCCCAAGTTCCTCAGGTAAAACTCTGATCCCCAAATTCCTCAGGTAAAACTCTGATCCCCAAATTCCTCAGGTAAAACTCTTATCCCCAAATTCCTCAGGTAAAACTCTGATCCCCAAATTCCTCAGGTAAAACTCTGATCCCCAAGTTCCTCAAATAAAACTCTGATCCCCAAATTCCTCAGGTAAAACAATCTGATCCCCAAATTCCTCAGGTTAAACTCTGATCCCCAAATTCCTCAGGTAAAACTCTGATCCCCAAATTCCCCTGCTGAACGTTAAATTCTGATCCTAAAAATTAGTCACAATTGATTAAGATATAATTACCTACTTAGCTAATATTCAAGCCCTTAGATTTTCGTTAGCAATTCGCTCAACAGCCTCCACGTCGCGGTCACCTGACCGCTGTTGTGGAAACTGACTGTGGTGTCGACGGCGCCGCTCGCAGCTGCCGCAACTCCGCCAGGCCATGTACATCAACGCGATGGCCACGTTGATGCAGGCCACCGCGGCGAACACCACAGCTTCAACTCGGCGCTCAGAATCCGACATCGGTCTCGTCGGCGCCGTTGTGACGGCTGTCGAGGCTTCATCATCAACTCCTCCGGGTGCCGCCAGCTGCCTGAGGCGCCTTCGCTGCTGAAGCTTCTCCCCAGCGACAAAGAATATGATAAAGACTACGACAAAGACTATTAGAACGAAGCAGGCGTAAGCCAGGAAGCGGCCCTCAATGCAGCCGCTGTCATTGCGTCGACTTCTGTGGGACCCGTCAGACGACGAGGAACCGGGGCGGCAGCGGCAGCGAAGTCGGAGCTTCAGCAGAGCCCTGGCCGCGGGGTTGCTCTCCTCGATGTCAATCGGCTGGCGACAGATTTCGCATCTGCAAGAGAGACAGGGTCTTGGAAGTGAAGGCTGTTTATAGAGCTGCAGGCTGCTTGAGAAAGATAGCCTCCCACAGATCCTCAGTTGTTGGGCCATCCTCGAAGATTACCAGGAATGCAGAGAAGGCAGCTGGGTCAGCTGGGAAATCAGCTGGTAAGACAGCTGGGAAACAGCTGGTAAGACAGCTGGGAAACAGCTGGTAAGACAGCTAGGAAAACAGCTGGTAAGACAGCTAGGAAAACAGATGGTAAGACAGCTGGGAAAGCAGCAGCTGGTAAGACAGCTGGGAAAGCAGCTGGTAAGACAGCTGGGAAAGCAGCAGCTGGTAATACAGCTGGGAAAGCAGCTGGTAAGACAGCTGGGAAACAGCCGGTAAGACAGCTAAGAAAACAGCTGATAAGACAGTTGGGAAAACAGCTGATAAGACAGTTGGGAAAACAGCCGGTAAGACAGCTGGGAAAACAGCCAGTAAGACAGCTGGGAAAACAGCCGGTAAGACAGCTGGGAAAACAGCTGGGAAAGCTACTGCAGAAAGATAGCTGAGATCAGGTAGCTGGTAAGACAGATGCGAAGTCAGCTGGGAAAGCAGTAAGGAAGACAGCAGGAAAGGGAGCTGGGAAGGCAGCTGGGAAGGCAGCAGACAAAAGGCTCAATTCCCAGCAAGTTGATCAAAATCAGTTCTCAAATGTCTCACCTTTCCAACTCCTGTTCCAGGTAATAGCGCTGGTAGCACTGGGCGCACAGGTGCTCCAGGCTGCCAGTGCAGGCGCATTTCACCCGGTGAAGCTTGTCGCCAACTCGGCGAAGCTCCGTTGATGAACTGCGACAAATTCGACATTCGGGGACACCTCTTGAGCCCGTTGAGTGGACAGATTCTGTCGATGCTGACAGACACGGTGACTGATCATTGCTGCTGCTGGTCAATTGCTGCTGCAGTTGCTGCTGCTCCTCAGTCTCATTTTCAATCTGCTCATTGTGCGCTTTCATAGCTCTATAATAGCACAAAAGGTTAATCCTATCTTCCCACTGTATTGACGAATATATATAGAACTATTAAAGGCTCGACCTGTTTAGAGTTTTAGCTCAGTGTGCCAATGCAACTTAAGGCTTAAGAAATATATAGTCAGAAGAAGAAGCAGACAGACTATTGGAAAGCAATTGTTACGTCATAATTTTTCTGTGCCAGTGTGTGCATGTTTAGAGGGGAGGGTCCCGGGCCTTTATTCTGTACCCACCCCCCTGTGCCCCCCCCCACCCGCTTGGGGTGGAGAGGTTCGGTCGGGGCTTGCACAATATTACTGGGGCCCATTGCAGTGAAGGTAAGATCGTGGATGAGTATATATATAAATGTACATGGGTCGAGGGGTTGGGAATCAGTGGCCTGGTGTCATTTTATTATTGATCGGTTTAGAATTCTCTCGACTCGAAGTCTGTGCGCAAGATATGGCTTGAATTGAACGAGTTTTCTACAATCTTCTATACGCCATACCTGGCCCCTGTCCTAGACCCCCGTCCCTAAGCTCGCCTTTTCGTGTTGCCGCGCGCATATGGGTCCTCTAGCTATTTGTAGTCAGGGCCTCAGGGGTTATACCGGCAGAGTTCGAGCGACAATATTAAATCTGCTTCATTGCACGGGCAGCCTAACATGCGAGACGGTTTGTAAATAAGCAAGGTGGATCATTGGCCACCCGATCGTCCTAAAATTATGCGTGTGGCCTAGCGTTATTTGGCACATTCACTAAATATTATAGATACTACTCAGCATTGTTGTATGACAATATCTGAGTAATGACTATAATAAAGCAAGATCATGCACAAATGAACAATGTGCAACAGTGCCTATGTTGAACGCTATGTTCGGCGCTTGCTGTAAGAGCAGTTGAAAGAATTCACGCATTACATACGAGGAGCTGCTAAGAGCAGACTAAAATTAAATAAGCGAAACTGAAAAAACGGAATTTAGCGGAAGTGTGCCCAGTATACATATGTAGATAATTAGAAACTCATTAAGTGTAATCAAACAATTCTATCATGCTTACTAAAGTTATAAGTATAATCCATAAAACTGCAGTGAAATAAACTAATAAATGAATTCAAATGGTCGTTGATTGATGTTGTACTGTTGTACTGCCGAATCTACTTCATTTGAAAGTGTGTAGAAAATAATTTCCTACTAAAAAACTAACTATACTTTAATTTAATAACGTAATTAAATAACGTTTGTGCAAAAATTATGTCAATTTTGTTTCATTTGTTTTACTTTTTGATGTTGCTATAGAAAGTTTTGGAAACGCGAGGTATTTCAAATTCCTAAATCAAAACGCATTTCATAAATTGAAAGGTTGCGACGCGTGGTGACTTTTTTTGCAGTTCAGCACAGAGTGCAAGTAAATTCAAGCTGCATAAAGATGAGCCAACGACAGGTTCTTCAAGGTAAGGGTTCGCTGTCCGTTACTTAAAACTGGTAGTTAATCATTCAAGGGAAGTATATTTAGACAGTAAGAAGAAGACAGCCATTCAATTAGAAA
Organism: Macrostomum lignano; assembly: GCA_002269645.1. Classification (NCBI taxonomy): domain Eukaryota; kingdom Metazoa; phylum Platyhelminthes; family Macrostomidae; genus Macrostomum; species Macrostomum lignano. The sequence goes on along the minus strand of NIVC01003432.1, from coordinate 89,301 downwards.
ATGAAATGATTATGAAGACATGAACTGGTACTGGTAGGCTTATTTACACTAAAAAAATTTGCAAATAAATCCTAAGGCAGACTAAGTTCTCTATGCAGTTTCATGCTGTAAAACATTCTATGTGATCAAGTGTGTGATTCTAAGATAAAGAGTTTTGTTTAATTTCTGTGCTTTTTAATTTCTGTAAAAAGGATGTTGTTTTAATAGGAAAAAATAGTTTCCATATGTAGTGTTATATAATCTGAATAATCAATTATAATTTTTAGTAATTTAAATTCAACATTAAAAACAATGTCAAAATGATGTCTATTTCATCATGAAAATCTTATCAATAATTTTCGATTTTAAATGGTCTTTAATATACATTAATATAAATATAACATAAAGCAGCATATTTAATTTTGTTAAAAGTATCCAAGTTCAAAAAATATTTTGCTGCAACGAAAAGACCACAATTTATTTCTGATGGTTAAAAAAATTTTGAATTGAAAGGTTAGATTTTAGTCTTATTTATTATTCATTCAAAGCTTACTTAAGTTTAATAAAACAATTTCACTCAGTATTCGAGCAGTACCAGAAGGCTCGCACCCAGTTCGTGCAGACTGTCGCCGAGCTGGCCACCCGGCCTCAGAACATCGAGACGCTGCAAAATGCCGGCGTCATGTCGCTACTGCGGCCTCTGCTGCTGGACATTGTGCCCACTATCCAGCAGACCGCCGCCTTGGCTCTCGGCCGACTGGCCAACTACAACGACGATCTGGCTGAGGCCGTTGTCAAAGGCGACATCCTGCCGCAGCTGGTCTATTCCCTCGCCGAGCAAAATGTGAGTTTTTGGTTTTTTGGCGTTAGACACATGTAGTGCTACTTGGATTAGCAACGCTTGTCTATCGCAATCAATAAAAGTCTTAAAAATCTTTCGAGAGGAAGAATACGAATAGAATGAATAGAATGGCGCTCTTTCAAATAGATTTTGGCACCTTTCAGTTCGATTTAGGCGCCTTTTATCAGCTCGATTTCGGCGCCTTTATAAGTTCGATTTTGGCGCCTTTATCAGTTTGATTTCGGCGCCTTTATCAGTTCAATTTCGGCGCCTTTATCAGTTCGATTTCGGCGCCTTTTATCAGTTCGATTTTGGCGCCTTTATTAGTTTGATTTTGGCGCCTTTATCAGTTCGATTTTGGCGCCTTTATTAGTTTGATTTTGGCGCCTTTATCAGTTCGATTTTGGCGCCTTTATTAGTTCAATTTCGGCGCCTTTATAAGTTCGATTTTGGCGCCTTTATAAGTTCGATGTGGGCGCCTTTATCAGTTCGATTTCGGCGCCTTTTATTAGTTCGATTTCGGCGCCTTTTATTAGTTCGATTTCGGCGCCTTTATCAGTTCGATTTTTGCGCTTTTTTTAAAACTCGATTTTTCACCCCGACCTTCAGCGCTTCTACAAAAAGGCCGCCGCATTCGTACTCCGCGCCGTTGCCAAGCACTCGCCAGAACTGGCTCAAGCCGTCGTTGACTGCGGCGCCCTAGACGCTCTGGTCATCTGTCTGGAGGAATTCGACCCGGGCGTCAAGGAGAGCGCCGCCTGGGCCCTCGGCTACATCGCCAGACACGGGCCGGAGCTCGCCCAGGCTGTGGTGGACGCTGGCGCGGTGCCGCTCCTGGTGCTGTGCGTGCAGGAGCCCGACCTCAGCCTCAAGCGGATCGCCGCCTCGGCCCTGTCCGACATTTCTAAGCACTCGCCAGAGCTCGCCCAGACTGTGGTGGACGCTGGTGAGTTGGGAGGAAGTTTGGAACGGGATGGGGATTTGGACAATCTATGGAAGAAAGAGAGGAATAAGAGTCAGACTGCTATATTTCTCATCTAATCTCATGATAGAAGAGATAAGAGGCGTTATGAGAGGTGTTGAGAGAGGAGATGAGAAGGGGATGAGAGGGGAGATGAGAAGGGGTGAGAGAGGGATGAGGGGGGATGAGAGGGGGGTGAGGAAAGAGGATGAGAGGGGGGTGAGAGGCGAGATGGGTGGGGAGATGGGAGGAGAGATGAGAGTGAAGATGGGAGGGGAGATGAGAGTGAAGATGGGAGGGGAGATGAGAGGGGATGAGAGGGGAGATGGGATTGGAGATGAGAGTAAAGATGGGAGGGGAGATGAGAGGGGGAGATGAGAGGGAGATGAAAGTGGAAAATTATTATAAGAATGCAAGAGAAAAATCCATTAAAATCTCCGTCCCCTGCCTCCCCCGATACCAGGCGCGATCGCCCACTTGGCCCAGATGGTGCTGAACCCTGACGCCAAGCTGAAGCGTCAGGTGTTCTCAGCCCTCGCCCAGATCTCCAAGCACTCCGTCGATCTGGCCGAAATGGTGGTCGAAGCCGAAATCTTCCCGGCTGTGCTGACCTGCCTGAAGGACCCGGACGAATATGTTCGCAAGAACTGCGCCACCCTCATCCGCGAGGTTGCCAAGCACACGCCTGAGCTGTCGCAGCTCATTGTGAATGCGGGCGGAGTTGCCGCCATTGTCGATTTTGTCGGCGACAGTCGAGGGAACGTCCGCCTGCCGGGAGTCATGATGCTTGGATATGTGGCCGCCCACTCTGAGAATCTGGCCATGGCTGTCATTGTGTCCAGGGTAATTTTTAACAGACATAATCTGTCTGGGGATTAACTATGGAGGCGTCGCCAACGGGGCGACAAAATGAGTGCCTGCGGCGCTAAAATGAGTGTCTGCGGCGCTAAAATGAGTGCCTGCGGCGCTAAAATGAGTGCCTGCGGCGCTAAAATGAGTGCCTGCGGCGCTAAAATGAGTGCCTGCGGCGCTAAAATGAGTGCCTGTGGCGCTAAAATGAGTGCTTGCGGCGCTAAAATGAGTGCCTGCGGCGCTAAAATGAGTGCCTGCGGCGCTAAAATGAGTGCCTGCGGCGCTAAAATGAGTGCCTGCGGCGCTAAAATGAGTGCCTGCGGCGCTAAAATGAGTGCCTGCGGCGCTAAAATGAGTGCCTGTGGCGCTAAAATGAGTGCCTGGAGTTCATTTTCATTCCCCAAAGGCACGGAGACTGTACATGCCTGACGATTAGAAAGTCAGGGCCCCTGTGCACCCTGTGTGAGCTTGTGTCTGGAATCCCCGTCTCGATTTATTAACACGTTCTTCATAAGCTATTTACATGTGCAATTACATTTACGAGCTACATTTGTATAAAAATTAAATTTTCAAGTTTGTCTACTGATATCTGTAGTGTAAGTAGTGCAGTTAAAATATAGCTCGTATATTTTACAAGTCTAGTAATAAATGGGGGTTGCCTCGTAGCCCAAAACCCTCCATTGGCTGCCGCCCCCGCTCCCCATCCCGCCTCTCCCACGCTGCGCTTATTTTCTCAATTCTTTCAAAAGCCTAAGATCACGATCGTGCCCCCCCCATCCGCAGGGTGTACTAACGTTGGACGCGGTCCTGCAAACCGAGTCTGAGGACCACATCCAGGCTGCGGCGGCCTGGTCTCTGGGCCAGATTGGCCGCCACTCGCCCGAGCACGCCAAGGCTGTTGCTCAGGCCAATGTGCTGCCCAAACTGCTCAGAGCTTATTTGAGGCCCGATGTTAGCGAGGATCTGCAGATCAAGGTGAGGATTGCGATTGCGATAACTACCTGCAATGTTCTAAGTGACTCCAAGTGTCTAAATGACTGATAATTGGAGTCTTAAGAAACCTGAAGATGTAAATCCTGAGTATTACCTGAAGATGTAAATCCTGAGTATTACCTGAAGATGTAAATCCTGAGTATTACCTGAAGATGTAAATCCTGAGTATTACCTGAAGATGTAAATCCTGAGTATTACCTGAAGATGTAAATCCTGAGTATTACCTGAAGATGTAAATCCTGAGTATTACCTGAAGATGTAAATCCTGAGTATTACCTGAAGATGTAAATCCTGAGTATTACCTGAAGATGTAAATCCTGAGTATTACCTGAAGATGTAAATCCTGAGTATTACCTGAAGATGTAAATCCTGAGTATTACCTGAAGATGTAAATCCTGAGTATTACCTGAAGATGTAAATCCTGAGTATTACCTGAAGATGTAAATCCTGAGTATTACCTGAAGAATCCTGAGTAAACCACTTCCTCAAACCCTAACCTTGGCAGTCCAAGAAAGCGCTGAAACACATCCTTCAAAAGTGCGTCCACCTCGAGGCTCTGGAGCCGCTGCTCCAAGAAGCCCCGGCCAACATCCTCAAGCACGTGGTGGCCCAGTTCAGCAAGGTGCTGCCGCACAATCCCAAGTCCCGCCGACTGTTCGTCACCTCAGGCGGGCTGAAGAAGATCCAGGAGATCAGAGCGGAGCCGGGCAGCGCTCTAGCGGAGTACATCAACACCATCAACAACTGCTACCCGGAGGAGATTGTGAAGTACTACAGCCCCGGCTACTCTGATTCACTGCTCGAACGGGTTGAGCACTATCTGCCGCAGACCTAAAAAAGATTTGAACTGACGGATTCTCAATTGAAATTATTGCATAACCTTTTTTTACAAGTTGAAACTAAAAAATTACAATTTCTATATAAGAGCGTAACTGGTTGACCATGCAGGATCTTCTTGGTTTTAAGAAATTATCGATACAAGTAGAATCCCAATTATCCGTTGTTTGCAGGTTTTGCTGTTTGCAGGCAGCAGCCAAAATGAGTTTTAATTAACATTAAACATTTGAGAATGCCATCAATTATTATATTGATTTAATTTATCTTATTCTTCTTCAGCAAAATAGGCAAGCAGGACTTAGCTAGCAGGTTAATTGTCTTTTAGTTAGTTTCTTTTTTTCTTTTCTTTCTTTCAGTCCCCTGGCCCTTCTCTATAGTCTTGCCTCTATCTCTATCTTTCCAAAATTCTATTATTGCAATACCGGTACGTAGAAGTACGCAAATATTTATGCACGCACAGGTTAGTTGTATTGTAGGTTGCAATAATATACAATTATTGCAATAGTACCATAGTACAATTGTCCTCCTGCATTTATTGCACATCTACGCCCCCGCGTGGTCTGTGGTCTGTCTGTCTTCCTCTGCTTCCGCTGCCTGACAGTTTGAGGCAATGCTCTCTTTGCATTGTTTTCGGTCCTGTGAATCTAGCTATTTCGTTGCCCCTGCCCCACCCACCAAAAGTAAGTATATGCACGTATAGCATGATCAACCATTAGGTCGACAGCTCACCTGTGCACATTCGTAAATTTTCAATGTACATCGCTTTTAGCCTTTTAAAGCCAAGCCAAGGACAGGACTTGAAGTATCTCCCTTTTTTTAATTCTTCTTTAAGTCAGAAAAATTTCATCGCAACGCTATATACAAAGCGGTAAGTTCATTTTGCCTTGTTGACCCCATGCATTTACTACACCTTTTTGCATTCAATTTCAACCGGGGTCGCATTCAATTTCAGCAAGCTGACATTCAAATTCAGCAAAACACATTCGATTTCAACACCAGACGAATGATCATGTACATTTTCATGTACAGTTTACATGCAAAGAGGCTTTGTCGATCCTTTCATTTCACTTCACCCCCAGCTTTCTGTTTTTTCGACTCCAAGTGGAGATATCAAGAATAGATAAGAGATCATTGAAGAACAAGGTGACGAAGAAATTGAGTTAGAAGAAGGTCGAGGACCATACGAACAAGTTTCTGACGGAGATACATGCAGAGCCCACCTTATTTTGCTGAATTTGAATGCAGATTGCCGAAATTGAAAGCAAAATCTGCACGCGTCACCAAAGTTTACTCATAGACGAGCAGACGAGTTTGAGACAAAATTAAAATGAATGCAGATTGCCGAAATTGAATGTGGTTCGCTGAAATGGAATGCGAGCATGCTTAAATTGAATGAAGATTTGGTTGGCTAAATTTAGATTGCCGATTTTGAATGCCAGCTTGCTGAAATTGAATGCGACTTTGGTTGAAATTGAATGCAAAAAGGTGTAACAACAAAACTTATAAAGGTAACTTCCACATTTTCCTTTAAAAAATCCTCCTTCTCCTTGTAGCAGTTCTAAATTTAGTTTTATTTAACATGGTAAAAATGTACAGTGAAATCAATAAAAGTAACTTTTTTAGTTCTATCACACTTCTTCCGCCAAAAAATGTAACGTCAATTACTAAATTACAGTGAGTTACCTATTAGCTAGTAATCAGAATGATAGTACGAGCTATGTAACATGCATTTATGACTTGTCAGCCTTTTGGTACTACTATTGTAAACTGTCGAAAAATTCAGCAACTCAAGTTTAATACAAACAGCAGAAGTTAGTTTTTCAACCTCGTTTTTCGACCTTAGTCTCGGTCCTCGCGGAGGGTGGACTGGGAGAAACGGAGTCGCTAAATTATATTTAATGTGTATTGCTTACGAAGGTGGTACCTTCGTGACCAAAGTCTAAATGATGCTCTGCGCACTTCAGCCTAACCCTGAGAGAGAGAGAGAGAGAGAGAGAGCACAGTGCAGAGACATAGAGATCTAGAACAAAACCCTCTACCGTCTACACTAAACCTGTTTCCTCTTTTCTATACCCGCTCGCTCATACCCCCTCCGTTCTGTCCACTTGAATTTTCTATATCCTCGCGCCAACCTATACTATAGGGTCCAGGTCCAAGCGCCTCCACTCTGCAAATACCAAGCCATTTTTCCGCCCGTCGAACTACCAGGGAGAGGAACTTCTCTCCCGCGCTCTGGAACGGCAAATTCAAGACCACGGCTGACTTTTTGTTGCGCAATTCGCTGCACCTTCTCAAACAAGAATCAGGTCACCAGCCCTCCGGTCGGATCCTAGAGATATTCAACGATTAAGTGACCAACAAAGAGCCGATGCAAAACATCAATGACCACTAGAATTGTATCAGTATATATGCTGCCAGTGGTCCTTGGCAAACAAATGTGGTCGACGTATTGATGAAATTTGTTACGCTGCACTGTACACTAGCGCTTAAAAATCCGACCTTCTTGTAAATCATTGAATATCCCGATGGTCCGAAGGGCTGGCGACTTGATTCTTGGTTGAGAAGATGCGCAACAAAAATTTTGTTCCGTGTTCTGGAGTTTTGTGTGCCTGCGATGCAGCAAAATTTCAGGGGCTGGGCCACTGACCCCTTGGTAGTTCTACTGTTACACAGCGATGCAGTGGCTGATTTTAGAGCCAATTTCCTCCGACATTACAGTAGATTAACGCCTAGATTAACGGGAATTTTCCGGGGTTCGCACCCTCCCTCTAGCACGACAAAACTATGCACCAACAATTCACAAAATCTGACAGTAAGGCCTACATGTACATGACCTGTACGAGCGTACATGTATTTACATGTATACCGCAGAATTTGGTGCGGATCAGAGGATGTGCTGTAGATCAGATGATCAAAATAGGATGTGGTGTGGATCATTGGATGTGAGGATTATTGACTATGTATGTAGACGATTCGTTCACGGTCTTCTGTTAGAATCGGCGGAGCAAAAAGGTGTAGAATTAAAGTTCTAATGCACCAGATAGAAATAGAGAAACAGGCTGACAGACCCATAGGCGGCGTCTACATGTCATTTTGATTCTCCATTTATAGTCTATGGCTTATACGGGCGCTGTCTATGGCCAGACATGTTTTTCTTGACATTGCTCGTGTTTGGTTTGTACGGGGAGGATATGGAGTCTTGTTGTTTTGTTTGACTTAAGTCTCACTTAGATCGTCAAAAGTGATAGAAGATACATGCACTTTGCTCATTTCTTAGAAACTTTAGCGCCGCGTCGATCTGCTTCTGCTTGAGTTTTTCCAAGATTCGGCCATCCATTCTGATTCCCCAAAATTCAATGCAAAACAATACGGCTATATAGTTAAAAAATAGTATCCATTCCAGGTGAATTGAGAAGTCCTTGGACTGGCTCACGGCTACTTATCTTATTGGCTGCCTATTTATTACTAGGTTAAATGTATTTATAGGCTGCTTCTGCATGACTGTAGCCGCTATCAATAGAAACAGAAGGCTTAGCTACAGACCACTGCCACTCCTGTTCCGTCTTGTCAATCTACCAGTTATAAGTACCGACTGGCGTACGTGTAAGTACATGTATTCAAACAACATCTACAAGAGTACGAGACTAAAGTATTTCCTTGTTCAAAACTGATGAACTTAAATTTAACAATTTGAAGTACAAAAATATCAACAAAGTAGAGTGTTAAACAGTAAACCTTTTGATCTGCTTTTTGTGAACAACTCTTCAAATTGTTTTAATAAAGTAGATTAACAAAGATAAACAATAATTACATTACATTCAGAGTAGGAGGTAACGATCAATTGTGCTTTACAAATCGAATTTATGAATCATAACATTGCAATAAATTCTTAAAATATTGTTATGTAGTCAAAGTACATCCTTTTTTTATATACATATTTGTAATAACATGGCTGTGTTGAATCCAAGGCCCCGCTCTTGTGAGGAGCAGCGGAATGCGTTTTCGTGGGGGAGGCAGACTGCTACGAGATATAGGTCCACACATCTATCTATTTTATCCTATTGTCTTTAGAATGTTCTCTACAGACACTTCAATCAAATTGAAACACAAGATTATCAGCTGTTGCATTTTAGATTTGAAACGAATGCAACAAAGTTAATTGTTGGGTTACCAGAGAATGAAATCAACAGTACGAGCTGAAAGGTCATAATTTCTTTGTAAAGATTGTCACCTTTCTTAATCTCCGGCAGGACAGAGAAAAGCGATGGCCAACCAGCATCAGGCCATCATCTTTCCGGCTCAACTTGAAAGTGCGCCTGCTCAAGCTCTTGAAAACAGCGCTGCTGCAGCACCAAATCCTGTACAGCAGCTTCAGCTGGTGCTGAACCCAAATCCTAGCCAAACAGAGGATGAGTCAACAAACACTGTTTTCGACTTGCTCACAAGTCGACCATCAACAATCCAACAACAGGTGGCTGATTGAAGTCGAACATTGGCGTTCATCTAATCAAGAGTCGCGCGACGTTGTAAATGGTCTGCGGATTGATTGTAAGTATAGTTTTTGTAGCATCGATTGGTAACGTATGCACAGGCAACTCAGGTAGAAAAATGTACTCTAAAACTCGAGAAAATCGCATAAATTCCACTGGAAGTGCATCGTCAAATGAAAAATGCATCAGCAAAATAAGTTTTTCGAAAAGGGAATGAAGGGGAAGATAGTGAAAGAAGAGAGTGAAGGGAGAAGAGAGTGAAGGGAGAAGAGAGTGAAGGGAGCAGAGAGTGAATGGAGAAAAGAGTGAAGGGAGAAGAGAGTGAAGGGAGAAGAGAGTGAAGGGAGCAGAGAGTGAATGGAGAAAAGAGTGAAGGGAGAAGAGAGTGAAGGGAGAAAAGAGTGAAGGGAGAAGAGAGTGAAGGGAGCAGAGAGTGAAGGGAGCAGAGAGTGAATGGAGAAAAGAGTGAAGGGAGAAGAGAGTGAAGGGAGAAGAGAGTGAAGGGAGCAGAGAGTGAAGGGAGAAAAGAGTGAAGGGAGCAGAGAGTGGAGGGAGAAGAGAGTGAAGGGAGCAGAGAGTCAAGGGAGAAGAGAGTGAAGGGAGCAGAGAGTGGAGGGAGAAGAGAGTAAAGGGAGCAGAGAGTTAAGGAGAAGAGAGTGAAGGGAGCAGAGAGTGGAGGGAGAAGAGAGTGAAGGGAGCAGAGAGTCAAGGGAGAAGAGAGTGAAGGGAGCAGAGAGTGGAGGGAGAAGAGAGTAAAGGGAGCAGAGAGTTAAGGAGAAGAGAGTGAAGGGGCAGAGAGTTAAGGAGAAGAGAGTGAAGGGAGCAGAGAGTGGAGGGAGAAGAGAGTGAAGGGAGCAGAGAGCGGTATTGTCAAAGCTAAGAAACTTTATAAAATGCGATTACCTTTTTGTTTCCATTTTCGAAGAAAATAAAAAAATTGTTTTTAAGTAACGCAACAATATGAAAGACGGATTAAAGTTAAGCGATTCTTTAAACGCATGTATAACATGAGAGAGATTTGATTTGATTTGAAAGTTAATTGATTTGCAACTCCCTCCAGCATATCATATAAGTATTTAATACGCGTAGAACTGTTTGGATTGCCCCCGGTTCAGCCCCAGAATTTCCGTGGTTTAGCCGCTGTAGCTTAAAGAGTGTTTGTTCCATGAGAATTGCCCGCAGACAAATTGCCCGCCGAGATTTGCCCGCAGGAGATTTGCCCGTGGAGATTTGCCCGCCGAGAATTGCCCGCGGAGATTTGCCCGCAGTGCATTTTGCCCGTGAGCGAATTGCCCGTGGAGATTTGCCCGCCGAGAATTGCCCGCGGAGATTTGCCCGCAGTGCATTTTGCCCGTGAGCGAATTGCCCGTGGAGATTTGCCCGCCGAGAATTGCCCGCGGAGATTTGCCCGCAGTGCATTTTGCCCGTGAGCGAATTGCCCGTGGAGATTTGCCCGCCGAGAATTGCCCGCCGAGATTTGCCCGCAATGCAATTTGCCCGCGAGCGAGTTGCCTCGCCCGTTGGATGAGTTTGGTTGAAAAAACGTGATAGTCTATGGTTCAAACCACCTCCTTCGTCGTATTGAAATCTATGGGATGGATGAGTTTGCTTGCTCCTTGGCTGAGATAGCTCGCAAAAACCAATACTAAGCATTGGGAAGGCAATGCAGACAAAATCTGCCGCGTCGCTAAATGCGCTGCAGGAAAAAAGCATTGCGGGCAAACCTCGGCGGGAAAAAACTCGGCGGGCAACTCGCTCGCGGGCAAATTGCACTGCGGGAAAATCTCGGCGGGCAAATCTCCACGGGCAATTCGCTCACGGGCAAAATGCACTGCGGGCAAATCTCCGCGGGAAAAGCTCGGCGGGCAAATCTCCACGGGCAAATCTCCTGCGGGCAAATCTCGGCGGGCAATTCGTCTGCGGGCATTTCTCGTGCTCCCGTGTTTGTTATATTGAACTCGTCCAAGTTCAGGCAAACTTCACTTTTTTAAAGCGTACATTGTTTCCATTGTTGGCTGTACATTGGACCCTTCAGAATTGAATTTCTAAAAATAGTGCAGAAGCGTACATGGGTTGGACAGCATGGGCCAGAATTTTTTGTGGAGACATCTCGAAAAGAGAATGAACGAAAAAGAGAGTGAACGAGGAAGAGAGTGAACGAGGAAGAGAGTGAACGAGGAAGAGAGAGTGAACGAGGAAGAGAGAGTGAACGAGGAAGAGAGAGTGAACGAGGGAGAGAGAGTGAACGAGGGAGAGAGAATGAACGAGGGAGAGAGAGTGAATGAGGAAGAGAGAGTGAATGAGGAAGAGAGAAAGAGAGTGAATGAGGAAGAGAGAGAGAGAGTGAATGAGGAAGAGAGAGAGAGAGAGAGAGAGAGAGAGAGAGAGAGAGAGAGAGAGAGAGAGAGAGAGAGAGAGAGAGAGAGAGAGAGAGTGAATGAGGAAGAGAGTGAGATAAGAGTAAAAGAGGTCAACGAGTTCCCTTAAGAACATCTCCTAAGCATATTTGGCCTTGGGTAATGTGCAGTACATACGCTAAACATAGAAAACTTTGTTAATTAAGACTTTTTTGAGAAATGTGTTTTTCAAATTTGCCCTTATTTACCCTTACTTATATAGTACACCCTACGGACCAAGGACTGCTCGACTGCTTGTTCGTATCGGGCGCAGCCACAACAGTGCCATATAATGGCAGCTACGAGTACAAGCCTTATTGCAAGGCGATGCCTGGTCCGTGTTGGAATAGAAAGTAGCCAGCGATACTAACAAACTTAGGAAGCTGGCCAAGAGTTTAAAGGTAAATCAGAGCCTGCTATTTTACTGCTTTGGGCTGAGAGAGAGGTAGAGAGAGAGAGAGAGAGAGAGGGAGGTACAGTGGATTGTGATTTCATTTCTTCAATCAGCTCGCAACCATTTCTTTTTTTAATTTTTAGCACTTCCCTCTGGCAGCAGACTTGTGCACCGCGGCCAATGCCTCAATGAATCGGCACATTGGAGAAGCACAATCAGCAGAAACTACCAATTGAAGTCACGGATGCTGATGGAACAGCCTGGAATATTTTCTATATGTTTTCTATTATAAAGCGTTTTCTTTAACTCTTTGCTACTTGGAATTAATTAATTTATCTTTTTTTGCTTTTTTGCAAGAAGTTTTTCAATGCAGGAGAACTTTCAATCTTTCACAATAAATAAACGAACTTATCTATCAGATGGCTTTCAAGTCAGGCCCAAATTTCCACAATTTACTACCCGGATATTCACATTGAAGCTTAACAAATTTAGTTTGACTGAAAGTTTGACTTAAATTAGTTTCACCTTAAGATCAGGTTTGGTGCCCCTGATCCCAATTATAGCAGTTCCCAAACTACTTTGACGCCCCTTGATGCTTTCGACCCTTGGTGCTAAAGCCCCTTGGTGCTAAAGCCCCTTGGTGCTAAAGCCCCTTGGTGCTAAAGCCCCTTGGTGCTAAAGCCCCTTGGTGCTAAAGCCCCTTGGTGCTAAAGCCCCTTGGTGCTAAAGCCCCTTGGTGCTAAAGCCCCTTGGTGCTAAAGCCCCTTGGTGCTAAAGCCCCTTGGTGCTAAAGCCCCTTGGTGCTAAAGCCCCTTGGTGCTAAAGCCCCTTGGTGCTAAAGCCCCTTGGTGCTAAAGCCCCTTGGTGCTAAAGCCCCTTGGTGCTAAAGCCCCTTGGTGCTAAAGCCCCTTGGTGCTAAAGCCCCTTGGTGCTAAAGCCCCTTGGTGCTAAAGCCCCTTGGTGCTAAAGCCCCTTGGTGCTAAAGCCCCTTGGTGCTAAAGCCCCTTGGTGCTAAAGCCCCTTGGTGCTAAAGCCCCTTGGTGCTAAAGCCCCTTGGTGCTAAAGCCCCTTGGTGCTAAAGCCCCTTGGTGCTAAAGCCCCTTGGTGCTAAAGCCCCTTGGTGCTAAAGCCCCTTGGTGCTAAAGCCCCTTGGTGCTAAAGCCCCTTGGTGCTAAAGCCCCTTGGTGCTAAAGCCCCTTGGTGCTAAAGCCCCTTGGTGCTAAAGCCCCTTGGTGCTAAAGCCCCTTGGTGCTAAAGCCCCTTGGTGCTAAAGCCCCTTGGTGCTAAAGCCCCTTGGTGCTAAAGCCCCTTGGTGCTAAAGCCCCTTGGTGCTAAAGCCCCTTGGTGCTAAAGCCCCTTGGTGCTAAAGCCCCTTGGTGCTAAAGCCCCTTGGTGCTAAAGCCCCTTGGTGCTAAAGCCCCTTGGTGCTAAAGCCCCTTGGTGCTAAAGCCCCTTGGTGCTAAATCCCCCTACTGACTGGATAAAGATGCAGCCAGGCCCTTGAAAACATTAACTTGAGCATAGGAGAGCACAAAATAGCACGGGCATCTCACCGAAGTGTGCAGTCGACTGAGAATATGTTTAGAGACAGACAACAGGGCAGGTGTTTTGTAGGCAAGTGCGAAAGACAGGCTGAGAAGGAAATGCCCGCATATCTTTAAAGTGACCATTCTTACGCTGATTCTTTTTCAGCTTCTTAAAAGACTTGAGCCCTTTCTTGTATGCATAAACCGATCTCACTCCTAGCTAAGGCTTGGCTATAGCATACCTTATAGCAAAGCTGAACACCACACGACATACTGGTATAGATACTTCGCACATTCAAAAACGACTACGTATAATCCCTGTTGTCTACTGTCTAACTGTTATAGCTCGTAGATATAATATATATAAAAATTGTTGTTAAACCTTGGTCTTTGAATAAAATATATTGTCAATTAATTATTACAAATATCAAACAACAGCAAGGCGCACTTTGACACCAGTAAGTAAATATGGAAGTAGAATAGCTTACTACTAAGCAACAGATCTGGTGACTGATTTTAAGAACTGCCTCCAATATTGCAGTACTAAATCGAAGTAAAATAGCAAATGAACCGCATAGCCAAACTTACGAGTACACTGGAATTACAAGCTTCAAGTTTCAAGCTGAGAATGGAGAACTAGTAAAATGAGATCAGTGAGTTGAGAAGGTGGAAGAATGCAGATTAGTAAGTTTAAATGTGGCAAGATGAAAATTGAGGAACTAAGTATTGGTACAGAATGAGATTAGTGAGTTGTGTACAGAATCGAAATTAGTAAGTTATAAGTTTGTAGAGAATAGAGATTAGTGAGTGGAGAGGTTGTAGAGAATGAAGATTAGTGAGTAGAGGAGGTGTTGGAGAATGAAGATTAGTAAGTAGAGGAGGTGTTAGAGAATGAAGATTAGTGAGTAGAGGAGGTGTTGGAGAATGAAGATTAGTAAGTAGAGGAGGTGTTGGAGAATGAAGATTAGTGAGTAGAGGAGGTGTTGGAGAATGAAGACTAGTAAGTAGAGGAGGTGTTGGAGAATGAAGATTAGTGAGTAGAGGAGGTGTTGGAGAATGAAGATTAGTGAGTAGAGGAGGTGTTGGAGAATGAAGATTAGTGAGTAGAGGAGGTGTTGGAGAATGAAGACTAGTAAGTAGAGGAGGTGTTGGAGAATGAAGATTAGTAAGTAGAGGAGGTGTTGGAGAATGAAGATTAGTGAGTAGAGGAGGTGTTGGAGAATGAAGACTAGTAAGTAGAGGAGGTGTTGGAGAATGAAGATTAGATCAGATCACCCACTCAACTATAAAATTATCACTCTGACAACCATAAAATGATCACCCAGTCAACTATAAAATGATCACTCTGACAACCACAAAATAATCACCCTGACAACCATAAAATTATCATCCTGACAACCATAAAATAATCAGCTTGACAACCATAAAATAATCACCCTGACAACCATGAAATGATCACCCTGACAACCATAAAATAATCACCCTGACAACCATAAAATGATTATTCTGACAACCATAAAAAATCAGCTTGACAACCATAAAATAATCACTACCCAAAATAATCAATAACCATCAAAGGTTGTCAACTAGAAAACAATCGCTCTTTCAGAATTCATTCGGAGAATTTCTGACATGTTAGGGTTCATAGGGGGGGGCCTTTGAGTTATGAAGGTTCATGAGGCAAATTGCTGAGATGCTGTGACTCATATCATAGGAGGAGTTGCTGAGATGCCAAGGATCAGTTTTGAGTGCACAGTTATCTGAGACAAGCTACAGGCAAAATAACAAAAGAGAAGGAAGTTCCTCAGTTCTTCTAGCTATTCTTCTTCTTGCGGCAACGCTAGTACCTTATAGCGAGAGCGAAACCAACCTGCGAACGCAAGCTCACAAAGCATAAATACGGATCACTTGAGCTCCTCTACTGTTTTAGCTGCTATAAAAATTGTTAAGTGTCTTTTTTTAATAAACTATTGCAATCACCAAACAACAGCAAAGCGTGCTGTGACACCCGTAAGTGAATTTGGAAGTGGAATAGCCCATGCATTATTAAGCAACGATATGTGACTGATTTAAGAGACTTTTGTCTCCAATATGGCAGTACAATATCGAGGTAAAATAGAAAGTAGAACTGCATAACCAAATCTACTTTAAAATGACAAGCTTTAAGGAATGAGTTGAGGAGATTAGTGAGTTGAGAATTTGTACAGAATGTAGAGATTAGTGACTTGAGAGTTTATACAGAATGTAGAGATTAGTGACTTGAGAGTTTATACAGAATGGAGAGATTAGTGACTTGAGAGTTTATACAGAATGTAGAGATTAGTGACTTGAGAGTTTATACAGAATGTAGAGATTAGTGAGTTGAGAGTTTATACAGAATGGAGAGATTAGTGACTTGAGAGTTTATACAGAATGGAGAGATTAGTGACTTGAGAGTTTATACAGAATGGAGAGATTAGTAAGTTGAGAGTTTATACAGAATGTAGAGATTAGTTACTTGAGAGTTTATACAGAATGGAGAGATTAGTGACTTGAGAGTTTGTACAGAATGTAGAGATTAGTGACTTGAGAGTTTATACAGAATGGAGAGATTAGTTACTTGAGAGTTTATACAGAATGGAGAGATTAGTGACTTGAGAGTTTGTACAGAATGGAGAGATTAGTGACTTGAGAGTTTATACAGAATGGAGAGATTAGTGACTTGAGAGTTTGTACAGAATGGAGAGATTAGTGACTTGAGAGTTTATACAGAATGTAGAGATTAGTGACTTGAGAGTTTATACAGAATGGAGAGATTAGTGAGTTGAGAGTTTGTACAGAATGGAGAGATTAGTAAGTTGAGAGTTTGTACAGAATGGAGAGATTAGTGACTTGAGAGTTTATACAGAATGGAGAGATTAGTGACTTGAGAGTTTGTACAGAATGGAGAGATTAGTGACTTGAGAGTTTATACAGAATGTAGAGATTAGTGACTTGAGAGTTTATACAGAATGTAGAGATTAGTGACTTGAGAGTTTATACAGAATGGAGAGATTAGTGACTTGAGAGTTTGTACAGAATGGAGAGATTAGTGACTTGAGAGTTTATACAGAATGTAGAGATTAGTAAGTTGAGAGTTTATACAGAATGGAGAGATTAGTGACTTGAGAGTTTATACAGAATGTAGAGATTAGTGAGTTGAGAGTTTATACAGAATGGAGAGATTAGTGACTTGAGAGTTTATACAGAATGTAGAGATTAGTGAGTTGAGAGTTTATACAGAATGTAGAGATTAGTGAGTTGAGAGTTTGTAAAGAATGGAGAGATTAGTAAGTTGAGAGTTTATACAGAATGTAGAGATTAGTGACTTGAGAGTTTATACAGAATGTAGAGATTAGTAAGTTGAGAGTTTGTACAGAATGGAGAG
This sequence comes from Macrostomum lignano, assembly GCA_002269645.1. NCBI lineage: Eukaryota > Metazoa > Platyhelminthes > Macrostomidae > Macrostomum > Macrostomum lignano. The sequence goes on along the minus strand of NIVC01003432.1, from coordinate 72,626 downwards.
ATTAGTGACTTGAGAGTTTATACAGAATGTAGAGATTAGTGACTTGAGAGTTTGTACAGAATGGAGAGATTAGTGACTTGAGACATAGAGATCTAGAACCTAGATAGTAGATCCAGAGATCCCTGGTAGAGAGGCTGGAAGACAATTACAATAAACAATAAGCAGTAATTCTGCTTTCTTTCTTTTAGATCCTAGCCAGCTGGTGGAAGTTAAAAGTCACATCATGGCTTTGCCATTCTTTCAAGGGGCTCTGCCTCAGCAAGTCGTTGAGGACGACGATCCAGATCCTCTGCTAATTTTGTTTCAGCTTCCGCAGCAACAGCAACCTCAGCAACCGGTGGAGGACGGAGACAGCTCTGCCAACCTGTTTGCTGAGTTACTGCAAATTATGAGTCGGCGTCCTACTGAGGTTGCTGACTATGGAGCGGCCAATTTGTAATACATTTTTAAAGTAAAGAAATTCATAAAAAACACATCAGAATTGCCGAAGTATGACCGAAGCATGGTAGCGAGAAACTCCTCGCAAGAGTAGAATCTACAGGCGGACGGCCTGTCTGACCTGTTCGAAACCTCGTTGATTCCTTAGAGCAACAGGCTACCGCCAAAGACCTCGCTCTCAGACGTTGCGGTCCACAGACGGGCATGGACGACAGGTTCGCGGTAGTGCCATAGAATAATGTAATTGTTTTGAAAAGTTAACTCTAAGAAGGATGCTCCTTTTGATAAAAGAATGACTCATAAAAAATTAGCCCTCTATGAGATTTCTAAGGGATCGCTCAATGCAACAGAAGTTTTAAATCAATGCAAAAGGCTGATTAAAACGGCACATTTAGTGACAACCATGAAATCTTGCACCATGATGGCTATGCTCGGATATTATGATGCTAAATACAATTTATGCTATGCTTTAGTAATCAGAAAACAGCAGTGAGATAGAGAATGGAATTTCACTCTAATATTCAAATATAGCAATTGTAAAGTATAACTGTAAGGTTATTACTAAAAGGGCCATTTTAATCAGCATTTTGCATGTTGATGTTTGAGTGACCCCGAAATTAATTTGTAATTGACTTGGTAGAGCACGTGATCCGAGCGGAGAGCTTCTATCCCCCGCCTCTTCAGGGATCCTAAACTGCAGTCTGGTTGTTGAGGATGAAACCTGGCTCCACCTGGGTGGCAAGGGCAGCAAGGCAGACAGTCGCTGCTGGCTGGGAGCTGGGGACTCCAGGGCAACCGTGACCAGTAGGTCCATCTCTGACGAGAATACCATGCTGCTGGTGGCCTTCACGCCAAACAAACGAGACTTCATCTGCACAACTCCACCGAACACCAAGGTCGATGGTCGATAGAGTACATTGGGGACCTCTGGCGCACTCCGGTCAAATCCAATTCATCTGGACGAGGTACCGTAGCAGATGGACAAGACGCGGCCGCACACCTGTATTTTGCCGACCCCTATGACTTAACAAAATCATGTATTTGTATCCACCATAGCATTCATGTATTAATGCAAGGTAATTCTAATGTGTTTTGAAAAAATAGCTCGTAGAACATAGAGAAAATAAAATATAAAATAATATTTAAAAAAAATTAAATAAAACCAGAAATAAATTATTTATCTTGACTAGCCATTTTGCCCACTCCGGGTGGCTAATGCCACTCCGGGTAGCAGTGTATAATCCCTGAGCAGATGGCCACTGATCTCCAAACAGTTCTGCAGTAATCTCTAAGCAGTTTTTTCACCTATCCTTTTGAGACTAAAAATGCTCTAATGCTCCAAACTAACAATTCCTCCCCAGATTAGCAACACTCCCGCAGGTTAGCACTACTCCCTCTAAATTAGCACTACTCCCTCTAGATTAGCACTACTCCCTCTAGATTAGCACTACTCCCTCCTTAGCACTACTCCCTCCAGATTAGCACTACTCCCTCCTTAGCACTACTCCCTCCAGATTAGCACTACTCCCTTCAGATTAGCACTACTCCCTCCTTAGCACTACTCCCTCCAGATTAGCACTACTCCCTCCAGATTAGCACTACTCCCTCCTTAGCACTACTCCCTCCAGATTAGCACTACTCCCTCCTTAGCACTACTCCCTCCAGATTAGCACTACTCCCTTCAGATTAGCACTACTCCCTTCAGATTAGCACTACTCCCTTCAGATTAGCACTACTCCCTTCAGATTAGCACTACTCCCTCCAGATTAGCACTACTCCCTCCAGATTAGCACTACTCCCTCCTTAGCACTACTCCCTCCAGATTAGCACTACTCCCTCCTTAGCACTACTCCCTCCAGATTAGCACTACTCCCTTCAGATTAGCACTACTCCCTTCAGATTAGCACTACTCCCTCCAGATTAGCACTACTCCCTTCAGATTAGCACCACTCCCTTCAGGTTAGCACCACTCCCCAGATCCCTAGATTAACACTACCCCCCCCTGATTAGCACTATTACTCTCGCAAACTGGATCGGGTAAAATAAAGTCTGCCTGTTGATTTGGAGTCTTTATCGAATTTAAAGTTAAACCGTGATGACCGTGCAACCATGCAACCGTGCAACGGATGGTCACGAGCTTGATCGAGAAGGGGCACATGATACCAAGGCAGTGACAGGTGAGTGGACGCATATTCTGCAAATACGCTTGTAGAAATGTGTGACATGTCACTTTTGCAGCAAACTAATGTGCAGTATCCGAACAGACAATTCACAGGGGATCAAAATGACCTTTCTCAGTGACAGTTTGAAATGGATCGGCGGCACTGTCGCTAATAAATAAGGGACCTACCAGGGAGCAGTGACACATTTTACTCGAGCACATCATCGAAACAAAGTGCCTTCGGCGGTTCTGTAGAAAGATTGAGGGTGCCTATATACCTTTAGAAGCTTTATATGACTATGTGACAATGACTCCATTGAGAGAGACATTCCCATCAACTCCCTCCCTTACTCTTGCTTTCAATGGTTTCGTTTCAAACTTTTTTTCTGGATGAAGGATACACCGACAAAGTTAGTACAGGACCAGTGTGACACGAAAAATCATTGTGGGACATCATACTATGACGTTGACTCAATTGAAAGTGCAACACTTTCACAATTGCCAGTAAAGAGGACGTCAGCTGGCACCCCTTGGCCAAAAAGTTTTAGGTATATGAAGCTTTGGGATTGTGAAGTTGGCTGTTGTTTTCATACAGTAGTGGAATGAGAAAATCTGATGGTTTTGAGACGTACTAAAAATAGTAGAGTCGATACACCTTCTTTTATTTTCTTAGAAACGAGAAACGCTACGAGTTTATTCTATTCTATTTCATTTCACCCACGTCACCAGTGCAGGCAGAGAGACAGACGGACAGACAGATTAGAGAGAAATTGTTCGACAAAGAGCCCTAACCCCACTCCAGCTACCAGCCCTAACCCTAGCTATAGTCTTCTTTATTTAGTTAGCACAGAGGTCGGCAAACTCTAACACAAAGCCAGATAGAGAATCCAGTGCATGACTGAAGGCAAGAAGATAGAGAGGAGAGGGTCAGAGAAAATATTTACGAGGGAAGGGAGAGAAGAGAGCTGAGAAGAGACACAAACATTGAGCGGGCCAGATTGCTATTGTGAAGTTTCGAAAGACCCGAGTGCCGGATAGAGGGGCCTTCCGCGGGCCGCATGTGGCAGCGGGTCTGAGTTTGCCTACCCCTGCTCTAACATTTCTAACTTGAAAACAGCTCGAGTTTTTTTGCAAATCGCTTATTTAGAATTTTAGGCTAAGGCGAATTTCTGATTTGTTGCTAATTTTATCCTTTCTCCAAGCACAACACCTTTCTCCAAGCACAGCGCTGCCACCCCAAGGGCTCAAGAACAGAGTCTTCCACCAAGGATTGTCTTTTCTCTGAGAAACAAGGGTTCATCTTGTTAGATATGAGTGAGTTCATAGAGAAACAGAAGCTCTTAGATAAGTACGAAATAGAAGCTCTAGACTTCCAAAAGCAGAAATTGCAGAAATCAGTATTAGCTAGCAGAAATTCTTTAGCTTTTAGCAGACATAGCTTGCGGATTCCGTCACTTACCACTATGCACGGGCTCGCCTTTCTCTGCTCTTTCCATACATTGAATCATCTTTGCTACGATCTCAGTCGATGAAGATATACTTATTTGTGTCATTTGTTATTTGTGAGCTGAAGTCAGTCGCTCTGCCAGTGCTCTAGGGTTGGCGGTTTTTAATGTTGCTGAGTGTGTTTCTTGAATTTTTGTCGGAAGAATTAAACATTGAATCTTTGCCGAAATCGTTTGTATCAAAACATAAAAATCGCGTCGGTAAATCCACGTAAAACCCAAAGAATGGCCGCGGGCTATCCATGGAATTTTCTAGTTCGTTCAATGTACGTTTAGCTGCATACGCTTGTAGATTGTAAAAAAACATAAGTACATTTGCATAGTCATGGCATTGTTTGTAAAACGGGAAAGAGATTTTATGAAAAGCTGTGTTGAAAGAGTCATTGCGTCCCGAAGAGGCTACTGACTGAATGTTAAAAGTAGCATGCGAAGAAAAAATGCTCCCAGAATTAGGAGGCTCTAATTTGAGTTATAAACAAAATAAAAAAATACAAATAGCCACGTCTTTGCGATCCGTCTCAAGAGAGCCAAGCAATAATTCAAAACAGCTTTTACACTGGAATGAATAAATTCTAGTTATGTGACGGCAATAAGATTAACAAATCCACACGAGCTACTCAATTTTTTACTTTGCTTTGGAGTGAGATGAATTCTCAGTGAGGATTTAAACGAAGTCCCGATTCTATTGAAACAGATGAAATTCAATTCAGACTGTCTGTGGCCAAAATTGTCGAGTGACGCGAACGCGCAGATTTGAAATTCAAAAGAAACTTCCTCTTTCGACAGAGATATAAAACACAGCATATCAATGAACATAAGAAATATATATAAAGCAGGAGTAAGTCAGTGTCAGTTGGTCAACTTGAGCCACAAAACCCTTGGGCTTCTCCGCTCTTCCTGACCTCACAATCGTGTTAAGCTGTTGACCTCTTGACTCCCCACGATCAGCAGCCTTGAGATACAAGACAAAACTACATGTAGAGGGCATATGCCATGGACTGCTCTAACTAGCATCTGGACTGGAGACAAACTCCACTGGGACTGGAGGCGAACAGCGGTCTCCGCCTGGACTCTTGGCTACCCTGTCAAAAATTCATCCTTATATCCTTGATTGCAGATTCATTTTTTGGCACAATGACTGCAATAATTAAAAAAATCGTCTAAACGACACCCATGCTCCCTATTTTGTTCTGTGCTATGCTCAAGGTATCACTTCTAAAGAAGATTCTTTTCCAAGCATACTATATTTTATCTGCGACAGTAGTTTTGGTCTTGCCCATAGACAGACATTAGACGGAAAAAAGCGAAAAAAGCATAGATTTGGGTTGTTCTACACGGTCACCTTCATTCTCTGCGCGGGCTATTTTAGTCCAATTGCACATTGAGCTGTTGTACGTGCAAGGTTGGTGTACGTGAAATCGGATGTACGTTTCTCTAATATCGAACCCTTAGGTTGGTTCTTAAATAAATATATACGAGCCGTATCAATAAATGCCCAAGTCGGGGCCGAAGTCTTACTCAGCAAATTATCTCGGTTTCGCGTCAGTCACTACAGGGTGTGTGGAGCTTTCTACCATAGACTAAATTTGGTCCAGGCCAAATAAACACGTTTTAATAGTCTATGGCCAGGGTATGTATGTTTTTTCGAAGGAAAATAGACGAGCATACGAGTACAGTCGTGTTTTCTCAAAACGGAGTTTAAAAGATTATGCTTATTTTTCTTGCTTTCAATGGGATGTGTCGGTTAAACTATGCATAAGAAGCTTCGGTAGGTCACATGATCCGCTCCAAGTCGCTCTACCCATTTTGAATCACGACAGTTCATGTTAAATAAGTATAACAAAACAATTGGCTAGGATTCAAACCATAGAATTATCAATCAATCAATGCAAAAAGCGGGCAAATAAGTATACGTTTGATTGTTATCAAGTAGTTTAATGTGTGAACTAATTAATAGACGAAAATGAAAAAAAACTATAACGGGAACAGTATAAGGAGGGCGTCGGTTTAGCATCACAAGTAGGAGTTTTTCATCAACAATCAACAAATAGAACCAAACTCGTTCTAATGTAAACTGCATGGTCAGATACGGGGAGGGTTTAGCGAGTCAAGAATCATTTGGACGAAGATGGAGCGGCGGTATGATCTCGAGCTGCCAGAATCGGCTGCGGTCGAATACTCGGCATGAGGCGCATTGGCAACGACTGCTGAGTCAGTTGCGTCTGCTGCAGAGCACGCTGAGCTGCCAGGTTATTAGCGGGAACGCCGCCATAGATGAAGTTGGCAGGAAGGAATCCCGCTGGAAGTTTCTGTTGCTGTTGCTGCTGCTGCAGACCGGTCAGCGCTGTGAATGGTATCGGCAACGGCTGCCTCGGCCGCAGAAGTCCAGGTCCTGCCGGCCGACTCATTAGCAGAGCTTGCGAATGCGATGGCATTGGCGGTAGAAGTGGGGTTGGCCGACTAACGAGCTGCGTTTTGGTTGTTGGTGCAGCAGGTGCTGGTCCTTTGGCCTGCGGCTGCTGCTGCTGAGAGGAGGAAGCTGGAGCCAGTCTGGCTGGGGTCAACCAGGGCGCTACAGAAACAGGAATCGAACCACCCGGAATTGGAATTGAACCGAAGGCTGACTGCGACGGCTGCGTGGAATTCTGCGACGCCTGTTGCAATAGGAGCGGTTGCTGTTTCTGCAGTTCGTTGTGCAGTTGGACGTGCCTGGCCAGGAAGCCAATGTCCGTGAAAGTCATCGGACAGTGTGGGCAAGGCAGAATCCGCGATGGCTGACCCAATTGCGCCGTAGAGGACGTCGCTGTGGGGGATTTTTGTGGGGATACAGTAAGGCTTGAATAAGGATATATAAATCTGTAAAGTACCAGTAATAAAATTGCCTACTTGCAACTGCCATCTGAAGTCGTTGTCGTTCAGCTTGTACCGCCGACAACAACAGTTGTTGATGCAGAAATTGCTGCTGCTGCTGCTGTTGCTGTTGCTGTTGCTGTTGCTGATGTTGTTGTTGTTGCTGGGTCCTTGCCGCTTCAATTATAGACGCAACGGATTGGGGAGGCGCCTGCGATGTCGCCTGGTTGTCGGCACTAGCGGAGCTTGGCTGCATCTCGACTTCGTCATCTTCTTCGGCGACTATTTCGTTTCCGCGGCTGGACGACCGGTCGGCTTCGTTGTCAGATGCGGCCTCCTCGTTGTTGCCATCCGCCTCCATGTCGACCAAGTCCGCCTGCCGGGCCGCATCGCGACTTGGCAAAGTTTTTTTATTCTGCTTCGGTTGCTTTCTAGCGGCAATGCGTTTCTCTTGAATTCGTCTTGCTGGCAAGACGCGACCAGCGTTGGCGCTCTGGCGAAAGTTGTACGGCTTGGGCCGGTTATGCGCGGCGGCGGCGTGATAGTGGTTGGCGTGCTTCGTAGCGGCAGTCTGATAGTTAAATTGTCGGCGACAAACTCGACACTCGAAGGCCACTTTGCGTCGGTAGCGATTGGCGGCGACCAAGCGGCGGAGACGGAGCACGTTCACTTGGTCGCTAGTCGGGCAGGGCTCTCGACTCTGGATGGCGTCCTCTGGTATTCGACGCGGTAAAGACGGAATGGTTTGCTGATCGAGCATCTGTTGACTTTCTGAGCCGGTTGGTTCTTGTCTCTGGCTGATCTGGTTAATGGGCGTCGAACCGTCTGAGAGAGACGCGTTGCAAATCTCCACCTGGGTGTCGTGTTCGAAAATAATTCGGAAGCTTTAATCAGATTCCTATTCTATTGGTTGTCGTAATTTTCGCAAGTGATTAAAAAATTAAGCAGTTACCTTTATAGTGCAGACCGCCACGCTAGGACTGACGAAGTTTTGTTGACCTTCATTGTTTCTCGAAGCGCTACCACTTTTGGCCGCTAAGGCCACGTGCATAGCTAATGGTATATGAGTTTTGAGATGTTCGATCAGATTTACCTCGGCAATAAACACTTTGTTGCACAAGCCGCAAATTAGAATCTTGGCCATGCTGACTTTGGCTTTCACTGAGAGCAGATTTTTTGTAAACTACTTGTGTCCGCTGCCTCGAATCTAAGCGCCTCTCATTCTCCCCCACTCCTCTCGATCTGAAAAACAGTTCGTCATTAGCGACCATAGACTGTGAAATGCGCAAGTCTATGGCGTAAATTTCCCTGTTTCAATGCGTCCGATGCTTGCGGCCATAGACTATAGTAATTTATTAGTTGATGCTCATTTTTGATCTGACCTTGTGTACTTTTATCGCTTTTATCAGTTGTTTTTTATCTGGAGATGAATTCTCAATTGGTTTTATCGAGTTGGACCGAGTTTACACTACGAGAGTGAGAGAACCTTTCTGGTGTTATTTACGTTACGATATAATGCAGCAACTATCTGATGAGGGAATTTAGTTACTGTTCGTTAAAAAACTATAAACAGAATCGTAACGACGTTAAGTATAATCAATATTTTATTGATAGTGTTAACATCCTGGTTTGTTGGCATCAAAGGAACACGATTACATGTATTTTATGCACGTCGCCTTAATCGCTCCAACCAAATTAAACAAGTCATCGTCAACTTTATGCATGGAGGGGTCAACGCTAATTAAAAAACAGCTTATTATAGCTGTTCCTTACCTAAGTTTGTTAAAGTGTATTTTTTTAGTCTATGGCACTATGCGGCCCATCCGTGAGAGAAATTCTAGCATGAAACATAGACTATTATTCGATAAAAGTGCGCGGTAAGAAAGCTGATGCACATTTTGCTTACTTGATATTTTCTAAATCCGACTAACTACTTGAAAAATTTATGAAAATGGAATGACTTCAGTTACTCGCATGACTAACACATCTAGGAAAATGTATTGTGTAATTCATAAGCTCTCTTCGATAATTTAACGTTTATTCAAGTACGTACAATAGGTATTGTCTGGGACTGATCGGTATAGGCAGTGGTTTCACTAGCTGTGAATCCTTGGTTTGTTTCTTCTTGGTGTGAGCAGCCCAGTTCACCCTGGAAAAGAAATCGAACTGTTTAACTATCGATTTATTTTGAGACGAGAAACCACCACACAGAATAAATTAAAAATACGCAGGAGGGCTGCAGGCTCCGCTGACTATTGTGCACATAAAATATGCAGACAATTTGTTCGTAATATCATTCCACTGAAGACACAAACTTCAGTTGTAAGACGTCAAAAACTCAAAAGTCGATTTGTACCTTTTTCGAATTCGCTGTGCTGTCATCCAGAAAGCATCTTCAGCGCAAGCTCCACCCATCCATCAGGCTGTTTCAGAGCTCCATCAACAGCGGCAAACAGCGCTGACCACTGCAGAATCGCCCGCTTGTCGCCTCCAAAATCCACGCAGCTCAGAGCGAAAATTCCACAGACAGTCGAGTTATCACCGAGTCCGCAGGCTCCATCAACACGACCCGACAGGTCCACCAGTATTGGAAAAGCTACCGCACCGAGTTCCTCGGTGTCACCATGACTACAGAGTCGACCAATCAGGCGACAGTTGGTAAATTCGTCAACTCGATTGGAGAAAGTTTGCAACACCGAGTTTGCTAGATGATCGCGCTGGGTCCGCTTCGATGGCGGCAAGATAAAAAGCAGCAATGGATGCTGGGCATCGAAGCAGTCAGTCAGGAGCAGGTGATCGACCTCGGCCCCATCCTGTGGCAGTCGAGCCGGAGCCGCGATGCTCGGGAAAATTTCACCCGGTCTGGGGATCCCAGCCGAACTGCTGACGGTCCTCTTCAGCTGATCCTGCTGTGAAATGGTGATAATGATGAACAGCTATTGCTGTAGGAGTTCTCCCATCTCTCCCTGTCTCCCTGTCTCCCCGTCTCCCTCTCTCCCTCTCCCTTTCTACCTATCTCCCTCTCTCCCTCCCTCCCTCCCTCCCTCTCTCTCCCTCTCTCCCTCTCTCCTTCTCACCCTCTCTCTCTCCCTCTCTCCCTCTCTCCCTCTCTCCCTCTCTCCATCTTTCCTTCTCACCCTCTCTCTCTTCCTCTCTCCGTGTCTCCCTCTCTCCCTCTCTCCCTCTCTCCCTCTCTCCCTCTCTCCCTCTCTCCCTCTCTCCCTCTCTCTCACTCTCTCCTTCTCTTACAGCTCTGACGAAGAAATTTAATTTCGAAATATCGGCTACTCAATTTAAATTGACTTTTTTCAGTCCTTTCTGACTTTCTACCGTGTCAGTGCCCGAGATTGGAGGCGCCCTCCTCTCTCTCTCTCTCTCCCTCTCTCTCCCTCTCTCCCTCTCTCCCTCTCTCCCTCTCTCCCTCTCTCCCTCTCTCTCACTCTCTCCTTCTCTCCGTGTCTCCCTCTCCCTCCCTCCCTCATTCTCTCTTTTCCCACCTTCATTTCAAGCCTTCCTCCTTCTCTTCCTACTCTCTCACCCTCCTATCTCCTCAGCGATTTATTCATGGTTTTGTCGCACTCAATTATGAAATAATCCAATTTCTTTCTTCGCTACTTATGGTATAAAATTTCACTAATCTAACCATCTGATTTCAATAGCAGGATTCCAGATCACGTATTCAGTTGATTTATGAGTTTTACATAATTCACTTAATTTGCGAAGTTTTTATCTAAAAATATCCTGAAACATCCTCATCGAAGAGGAGGAATCTGAGATGAAAAATGAGCATTAATTATCAATTGACGGCCTTTAATGAGCCAAAGTGCCCGAAGACAACGGATAATTTGGCAACCTGAAAGTACAAAAAGGTATTCTTGTTTTCTTTTCGAATTATTGCTAAGATTCTCGGTGCCTCTCGTATGAGATTCTGATGCCTCTACCCGTGACTCTCATGAGAGTTTGATGCCTCTACCCGTGACTCTCATATGAGATTTTGATTGCACCACCGTGACTCTCATATGAGATTTTGATGCCTCTCCCCGTGACTCTCATATGAGATTTTGATGCCTCTCCCCGTGACTCTCATTTGAGATTCTGATGCCTCTACCCGTGACTCTCATATGAGAGTTTGATGCCTTCACCCGTGACTCTTATATGAGATTCTGATGTCTGCAACCCTCACCCCACTCTCCCGTGACTCTCATACCCTTCATGTGTCCATTGCATGCCTCTCACCCCCGAGACTGAGCACTACAGAGAGTTAACAATGCCCTCATCCTGACAATAACTGTATTATAAGTAGGCATTATTGCTTCAGCCCTAATCCTCATGCAGGTAAGGTATACGCTGAATTTTTTTTTAATTAAAAAGAAACTTCGACAATTCTTTTCAACACGGGAAGTCGGCCCCCGTCCATCCAGGTTTTTAGTCGTGTTTCCCACAAAAACATCAATGGATAGGGAGACTGCGGCTGTCACAGGGGCTCACATCTGCTCCCATTTTAACGGAGGCCATTGCATGTTGTTGAAACTTGCACAATTAGTACACCAGTGCCGGAGAGAAACTTTGCTAGCTGATGTACTTAAACTTAGAGTGAGATTCTCAGAGTGAGTTTTCCAGAGTTAAATTCACAGGGTGTGATTACCGTCGTGAGATACCCAAATTGTGATTCATAGAGTGAGATTCACAGACTGAGATCCCAGAATGAGATTCCCAGAGTGAGATTGTCAGAATGAGATTCCCAGAGTGAGATTCCCAGAGTGAGATTTCCAGAGTGAGATTTCCAGAGTGAGATTCCCAGAGTGAGATTTCCAGAGTGAGATTTCCAGAGTGAGATTTCCAGAGTGAGATTTTCAGAGTGAGATCCCAGAGTGAGATTCCCAGACTGAGATTCCCAGAGTGAGATTCCCAGAGTGATTTTCCCAGAGTGAGATTCCCAGAGTGAGATTCCCAGAGTGAGATTCCCAGAGTGAGATTCCCAGAGTGAGATTCCCAGAGTGAGATTCCCAGAGTGAGATTCCCAGAGTGAGATTCCCAGAGTGAGATTCCCAGACTGGGATTCTCTTACCAGAGTGAGATTCCCAGAGTGAGATTTCCAGAGTGAGATTTCCAGAGTGAGATTTCCAGAGTGAGATTTCCAGAGTGAGATTTCCAGAGTGAGATCCCAGAGTGAGATTCCCAGAGTGAGATTCCCAAAATGAGGTTCCCAGAGAGATATTCACCGTGTGAGACTCCCAGAGTTCGATTCCCAGAGTGAGATTCCCAGAGTGAGATTTTCATGGTGAGATTCCTAGGATGAGATTCCCAGAGTGAGGTTCTCCGGCTGAAATTGCTAGATTGAGACTCCTGAACTGACATTCTAAAAAATTCAATTTAAGGAGGGAGATTTCGAATCCGTACAGAGTTTCCGTGTCCCTCAGATTAGACCTCAGAAAGCTTGGATTTGTCATTTGCTCCCAATCTCCCCTTTTAAAACAACAGAATCCCAATTCAGCCTCACCCAAATTCAGCGTGACTGACTGATGAAGATTAGTTTGCGTTTTCCCCATCTCATGAAACATCAGAAAACGAAGCCCACGTGCCCACTGGAGACGAGGAGATTAGCTTGGGGAAGCTCCATGGGAATCTATGGGAAGGTTCTGTCCACGGAAGTCATTGGGTTACGAGGATTGCCAGATGAAATCAATATTTGCATTAATTATTAAAAATGTAGAAAAATATTTAATTACCTGTGACACGCAATGTCAAGACTTTTGTAAGTCAAAGATTCCTATACCCTGAAACTCATCGGATGAAATCTGTCTCTTAAGGTGGCTGGAATCTCACTCCAGGAACCTCACTCTGGGAATCTCACTCTGGGAATCTCACTCTGGGAATCTCACTCTGGGAATCTCACTCTGGGAATCTCACTCTGGGAATCTCACTCTGGGAATCTCACTCTGGGAATCTCACTCTGGGAATCTCACTCTGGGAATCTCACTCTGGGAATCTCACTCTGGGAATCTCACTCTGGGAATCTCTCACTCTGGGAATCTCACTCTGGGAATCTCACTCTGGGAATCTCACTCTGGGAATCTCACTCTGGGAATCTCACTCTGGGAATCTCACTCTGGGAATCTCACTCTGGGAATCTCATTCTGGAAATCTCACTCTGGGAATCTCACTCTGGCAATCTCACTCTGGTAGTGGCAGTTGAGGAATCTCACTGCCGGAATCTCACTCTGAAAATCTCACCCTGAGAAAATCGCTATGAAAATCTCACTCTTAAAATCTCATCCTGAGAAAATCGCTATGAAAATCTCACTCTTAAAATCTCACCCTGAGAAAATCGCTATGAAAATCTCACTACGAAAGTCTCAATCCTAGGAATCTTACTCTGCTGAAAGCCTCATTCAAGGATTTTCACTTTTAGATTGAATTTGCAAAGTCTCACTAAAGTGAGCATCCATTTTTGGAATCTATTCTCAGAGTCTCACTCTCTGAGATCTCACACCGCAATCGAATCTCTCACCTCCGGCGTTGATCTCGGCTGCTTCGATGCCGCCGTCGACTCGCGCGAACGACGCAGCGGCGTCGCCGGGCAGGACTGCGGCAGCGGGCACGGGATGACCAGCGAGCTACCGGGGAACTGCAGCAAGCTGGCCGGATGAAGATGCCCAGCTTCCCGACGCTCGGCTTCATCAGCTCTATAATCGTCTTCTTCTCCTTCCTCGTCATCGTCGCTGCCGTCATCGGCGCCAAATCGACGACTCATCGACGGTGGCACCGGCGATGGCGGCGGGCGTCGGTGCCCGGCCGTGGGGCTGCGTGTGGCCGGCGAGAAGGTCACGTGACGCTCCAGGCTGGAGTCGCGCGACGCGCCGCCGCCGCCGCCAAATTGAATTTGCTGATGTTGTCGAATTTTAGACATTGCGGATGTCGACGGAGTTTCTTGGCGATTGTCGCTGCCAACATCGCTGACAGAGCGGGAGCCGCCTCCTCGGGCGCCGCTGAAATGCATGAGGCTTCGACTGTTTGTTAGAAAGAAGGTGAGATTTTGGACTGAGATTATTTGAGATAGGCGACTTGCCTTCGGATTTGTCGGTGATTTTATATGCAATTTTTGAGCGGCTGTCTGAACCTATGAAATTTAAAGTTTACAGATTTTATAAATTTAAATTATGCAATATGTCTCGTAATGCGCTACTAATAGCTAGCTTGTAAGTAGAAATAAAAGCGTTTTAGCTTTTTATTCATTCTTTGCGATTGGGTAGACTGAAAGATGAAGCAGGAGAGAGTCTGAGAGATGGAGCAGGAGAAAATCGGGGAGATAAAGCAGGAGAGTCTGACAGATGGAGCAGGGGAGACTCTGAGAAATAGAGCAGGAGAGAGTCTGGGAGATTGAGGACAGAGTCTGGGAGATGGAGCGGGAGAGAGTCTGAGAGATGGAGCGGGAGAGAGTCTTGGAGACGGAGAAAAGAGTATGGGAGATGGAGCAGGAGAAAGTCTGGGAGATGAAGCAGACTCTAAGAGATGGAGCAGGAGAGAGTCTGGGAAATGGAGAAGATAATCTGGGAGATGGAGCACGTGAGAATAGGGGAGATGGAGCAGGAGAGAGTCTGGGAGATGGGGCAGGAGAGAGTCTGTGAGATGGAGCAGAAGAAAATCGGGGAGATGGGGCAGGAGAGACTCTGGGAGATGGAGCAGGAGAGAGTCTTGGAGATGGGGCAGGAGAGAGTCTGGAAGATGGAGCAGAAGAAAATCGGGGAGATGGGGCAGGAGAGACTCTGGGAGATGGGGTAGGAGAGAGTCTTGGAGATGGAGAAGAGAGTATGGTATATGGAACAGGAGAGAGCCTGGGAGAGATGGAGGAAACAAGCTACGAAATGAAATCAGGTAGATAATTTTACTGCAAGACTGGAACGCGGCTCAACAATGGGAATGGCATGCATTAAAAACAGACCATTAAAAAATGCCCCCAATGGAATCTGCCCAGCAATTCTTACTGCACAGTTGCAAAGCTATGCAAAAATTGAATTATATTGCTTTTTTTGCAAATCCATCAGTAGCTGCGCTTTAAGCCATACTTTTCTTCCTGGCCCACTGAGTGGAGGCGCCCCCGAGCTGCGCATTTTCTCATTCAAATTCTTCTTATTCCGCATTGGCATCTGCCTTAGAAAAATGATAGTGGGGCCAATGTTGAAACAGCAGCAGAAGCAGCAGAAGCCCCTTCCATCTGCGCTGCCCCCCTCTCAGATTTCATCAACACAGGAGTTGTGTTGTTTCTCGAAATCAGCTGAAAGCGACTTGGAAAACTGTCAAAGCATTTTGTGGCAGTGTCTGCAGCGCCTGTTGCTGCCTCTCCCATCCGGTGTCCAGGGTGAGGCGCCATGATCCATTAGGCCAGGCTGAGGGGGGTCGGGGTTGCTACCCAGGAAACATGATTGCACAATTACCCCACAGAATTTCTTTCTGGCAGAGAGGGAAAAAGAAGCGTGGGAATCGAAGGACAAAGTCCCGATACTTTTCGCTTGATTCGTTTTGTTTCAGCATGTCTCTCTGTCCCTCAGTGTCTGCAGTGCAGCTTTGCGATGCTGTGTTTAGAGATGGCGGGTTGAGGCGGTGATGCAAAACCAACTTATTTACTGTTTGACGGCTCTGTTGTGGCTGTAGGAGTAACACTGAGACGGGAGTCATTATAGTTGCTATAGATTTGATGTTCTATACACTAGCAATCGAGTCTATAGACTAGAAATTCATTCTATAGATTATCAATCCAGTCTATAGATTAGCATGTACAGATTAGCAATTCATTCTATAGATTATCAATCCGTTGTATAGACTAGCAATCCATTCTGTAGATTAGCAATCCATTTTATATATTAGCAATCCATTCTATAGATTATCAATCTGCTCTATAGACTAGCAATCCATTCTATAGATTAGCAATCCATTCTATAGACTAGCAATCCATTCTATAGACTAGCAATCCATTCTATAGATTAGCATGTACAGATTAGCAATTCATTCTATAGATTAGCAATCCATTCTATAGATTAGCAATCCATTCTATAGATTAGCAATCCAGTCTATAGATTAGCAATCCATTCTATAGATTAGCAATCCATTCTATAGATTAGCACTCCATTCTATAGATTAGCAATCCATTCTATAGATTAGCAATCCATTCTATAGATTAGCAATCCATTCTATAGATTAGCATGTACAGATTAGCAATTCATTCTATAGATTAGCAATCCATTCTATAGATTAGCAATTCATTCTATAGATTAGCAATCCATTCTATAGATTAGCAATCCATTCTATAGATTAGCATGTACAGATTAGCAATTCATTCTATAGATTAGCAATCCATTCTATAGATTAGCAATCCATTCTATAGATTAGCAATCCATTCTATAGATTAGCACTCCATTCTATAGATTAGCAATCCATTCTATAGATTAGCAATCCATTCTATAGATTAGCAATCCATTCTATAGATTAGCATGTACAGATTAGCAATTCATTCTATAGATTAGCAATCCATTCTATAGATTAGCAATCCAGTCTATAGATTAGCAATCCATTCTATAGATTAGCAATCCATTTTATAGATTAGCAATCCATTCTATAGATTAGCAATCCAGTCTATAGATTAGCAATCCAGTCTATAGATTAGCAATCCAGTCTATAGATTAGCAATCCAGTCTATAGATTAGCAATCCATAATATTCGTAATCCAGCTTTAGCCCTCAGTCAATGATTTAATGGCACAAGTAGCAGCAATTCGCAGCTGCAATAAAACCTTAGCCACTGCACCTAAAAGCGTCGCTTACAAACCGGAAGCACAGGAAACCGTGCATAATTTCAGCCAATGCAATTTTTTACCTTGCAAAGTGTGCAGGTTGAGGAAATTGGCTTACAAACTGTGTATTGGCTCGGCATTTCCAATGCGAAAAAAATGCTACAGTTTTGGTGTTTTCCCTCAGTCAGGCAGCCACGGCAGGGAGGTTCATCCTATAGGATTTTTTTAGTTTCATAATTTTTCGCCTGTTTACCCAAACTTTGCCAGCTGTTACGGAGGACCCCATGAAAACGTTGAAAATCATGTTACTTTAAAAGTTTGTACAAGCGTAAACATAAATTGAAAATATTTCTGAAGCTGTGCAGTTTTAGAGATGGGTTTTTTCGAGTTTTTCTCGCAAGCAAGCTTCATCTTGCATGGCAACAGTAAAATGCGAAGCTGGGTTAATATTTACATTTACTTTTTGACCTTCTTCTACACAGACTTGCTTTGGTTTATAAAGGGATTCGAAATTCGAATACCGCATTCTCGTCTGCTGGGAACAGATTGAAGCAATCTGGACAGACAGATGTGCAACTGCACCTGCTCTTCACCCAATTAGGTGTACTTTTGCACCCGGAACTGGCGTGTATAATTGTCAATTATTGCTTACTAAACTGCAGTAGAAATAGTAAAAGTAAAGATTATTGCCTGCTGAACTGAATTAGCCGTAGCTGCAATAATTATGCCTGTTTTAGTGATAGAATCTGTATCAGTGTCTGTAGTGTCTGTATCAGTGTCTGTATTGTCTGAATCAGTGTCTGCATACTGTCTGTATCAGTGTCTGTAATGTCTGAATCAGTGTCTGCATACTGTCTGTATCAGTGTCTGTAATGTCTGAATCAG